>VDFB02004919.1:474944-541028 GCA_007258455.2 Sequoia sempervirens
CCACAATCACCACCAGGATCGGGAGGGGTTGGGGGATCTCCAACCTATTCAAGTAGAGAGAATTCGAGATAGGGCGTAATTCTTTGTACATATGTATTATATGTTGTATATATTTGATTTCAATGTACATAATTTGATGTACACACCATGGCTACATGCCATTGTATATATGTATATTGATACATCTCATGCAACTGGATTTTTATTATATGATGATGATATTGTGACCAATGACCTAGTATAGGTTAACTACACCTGATCCATATGGATTTGAGACATATTTAATCCACTAAACATTAGTCCCAATAAGATATTCAATGTAAACAAAGATGAAGCAACCATTAAAACAACATTCTAAACCATGAAATTTTGATAAACATCTATTATAAGACATTGAAATTTATCCTATTAGGGGAGTGGTGTCGCATTGATGTGTAATGGTGACCCTTTCCCAATCCCTTGGATAATGAGCTTGCTTCAATTAGTTTTATTGAGGAAAATTGATGAAACCGATGAGAGATGTGTTGTAAAACATGATGAAAGCTATTTTAACATATAAATGCTATGATGTTTGATGTAAATGTGTATGCAAAGCTATTCTAAATGTATGCAAGATTTAAAGATGCAAGTCCTAATTCTAAAATATGCTAAGTGGATGCAACTAAGTTACCATGGAAGCCATTAATGGATGCTTTAAGCTACTATAATCAAGATTTAAACTAAAAAAGCTAAATATATGTTAAATATGGATGCAAATGAGAGTGATTTTAACAACATAAGTTTACTATTAAAATACAGATCCCTATTCAATAGATGCAAGGTCTATTTATAGAACAGGCAAAAAGAAACCGATGGTCAAGATTGAAAGAACCAATCAATGGTTAGGATGGAAAGAAGACAGAGGCATGGATCATAGATTCCCATCAATGGTTGAGAATGCAAGTTGATATTTAATCAAGGGTTCACAATCATGCAAAGAAGCACACTTTCAAAGCTTGCTCAAGAAGTTTGTTGAAAGTTTGTTACAAAGAAGAATATTCTATTTTTTTCAAATGAGTGAAGAGGGAAAGAATATTCCATGAGAATATTCCCTTTTGGAGGAATGTGCAAAGGAGGAATATTCTCAAGGAATATTCCCTTGCAAGTGGGAGAGTTAGAATTAATTAGTAATTTGATAATTAAAACAAAGTTTCAATTATGCAAATTAGGGGAATTTAGGATATTCATTAAATAATTAATTTATTTAATGAAAAAGGGTCAAAATGAGATTTAATTAAATAATTGAGATTATTTAATTTAAATGAGAGGACTTAGGGTGTTAAAATTAAATTTTTGATTTATCCAATTTAATAGGATGAAAGGTTAGCATGAAAGGGGGTGAATTAACCCAATTAGGTCAATTAGATTAATAGATGAAAATGAGGCAATTAATTAAATAGCTAGGTTAATTTAATCAAATAAGTGAAAAGAGGATAGATTTTAGGATGAAACGGTGTTAGTATATCAAATTAGAGTGTGTGATATCATTCAAGACATTTTTAAGTGTATATAGATATGGTATTGATTGGTATTGATGATAGACACTGATGATATTGTACGTGATTAAACTTTGATTTATGTGCGATGCTTATCATTCGCGATGATGGTTATTTTATGTTATTTATGATATGATTACTTAAGATGTTATAACGTGATGATGTTATTTATGATGATGTTGATTTATTATGACCATGCATATATATGGTGATGAATGTTATGGTCTATGATATATGATGCATACTAATACTTGTGAATGCAACAAAATAAATCTCCACCAAGGATCAAGTATCAAAATGAAAACTATAAAGAGAAGATGCAACAAAAGATGTTATGTGAAATGCAAATCAACCAGCAAAACAAACAAGACACATTGCTACTTTGAAGAGGAACCTCATCAAGTGGATATCACTAGTCATTTACCCAACTTACATAGACACAACACACATGCAAACATAAAAAGAAAGAAACTCATGTCTAAACCCAAGTTGCTCTAAGCACATTAAGATATAGGCCTCTGTTGAGAAAATGAGTGACAAAAGAGAGTAAAACACATAAATAAAGACACACATGCCATGACCCAAGCTACTTTAATAATATTAGGATAGACTTTCATCAAGCAAATAGGATAGAAAAGATAAAATCACAAAAGCAAAAGAAAAGCAACTGAGAAACAAAATCAATAGCCAACATATCTTTTGCCAAAAGTATAAGCTCAATTTTGATAGATAGGGTCCATTATGGGAAGGATGCATCCGTTAAGACCTTAAATTTGTTTTAATAATTTCCATCATAGGAAAGATAATTTTGTTAGGACATGAAAATGTTTTGATAGTTATATCGAAAGATAGAAAATAAGCTATGCAAGCCAAATATTTAGCTTAACAGATGACATTTATTTTGCTAATGATTTTCATTAAAGTTTAATGTTTTACAATTTACATATGATCTCAAGATACAAGAATCCAACCCAAAATCAAGGTCAAGGCACAAGATGCCCCAACTAGGCAAAGGAAAATTGACATGGATAAAATACATGATAGGATAGCCGACATGAAAATGATAGATATGAACAACCAAGCCATGTAATACAAGGAAAAATGACATGCAAATGACTAATGATAGGTGGATGGGATGCAAATGAGGGGATGAAATGGAATGCATATACAATGATGAGACTAGTATGTACAAACTAATAGGATACCCCAATGGTCAAACATACAACTTCTTAAGATGAATGTTATTAATATGCTCTTCCAAAGGTTCTCCTTTAGGCATAGCAAGTTTATAAGATCCAAAGCCATAATTTTCTATAATAACAAAGGGTCCTGACCAGTTAGGTTCAAACTTTTCTTTCTTATCTCTATCTTGTTGATTTTTTTTATTCTCTTTTAGGACCATGTCTCCAATCTCAAACCTTCAAATTTTGATCTTTTTTGTTATAGCTATGATGAAGGTGGTTTTGATAAAATTGTAAGTGATTTAATGTATTAAGATGCCTTTCATCCAATAACTCAAGCTCATGTAATAGAGATACTCGACACTCTTCTTCACCAATGACATGCTTTAAAGACACCCTTAAGGAGGGGAGCTCAACCTCAATAGGAAAAATGGATTTGATTCCAAAGACTAGGGAATACAGAGTGGTTCTAGCAAGTGTGTAGATACTAGTGTGATCTTTGACTTATGCTAATATTTGGTAAGATTGAATCATCTAATTTTTTTTTATAAAATTCAGTTTGAGTCATATCTAATAGATGCTTTGGATGAGGGTCACGGATTTTTGATCCCACTCTTAATTTTAAAATATCTCTAATATTAGGTGATACTCTTGTATTATCATGCCAATATTTTTTTATTAAAGATTTGATTTCATTAGTTAATTTCATGTCTAACCTTGGGAGTCAACATTGATTTCATTAGGGCATGGGAGACTGTCGTTTGGTGGTTTTTTTCCCGTTTCTTCAGCCATCTCAGTTGACCTGAAGGCGAAAATGGTTGAAGAAATTGAAGAGAATGTCTCTAAGCTCTCTGTTCGTGGGATGATCTATCAGTTTAGGGGTTATTGGCCTAGCCTCCCTCAGCTGTATTCCTGGATCTCTCATGAATGGGAGCCTCTAATTTTTGGTAAAGTTCATATTTTCCCCATGGCCAAGGGGTTTTTTGTTGCCAAGTTTGATAATGCTCAAGATAGAAATATAATTTTATGTGACAATTTTTTTAGCTGGGAGGACAAACATTTGTTGATGCTTAAGCCCTGGCACTCTAATTTCAACCCTACTTTTGAAACTTTCAATAAGATCCCGATTTGGGTTTGGCTACCTAATCTTCCCCTCCACTTATGGGTTGATTCTATTCTGGAGGAAGTGGGTGAAGCCCTTGGTGACTTTTTGTTAGTGGATGAAGAATCCTCTGATATTCGTCATTCCACCTTTGCCCACATACTAATCGAAATGGATGTTTCAAAAGGGCTGCCTGCTGAGATTGTTCTTAAATCTTCTAAGGGGTCTTGGGTCTAATCTTTGGACTATGAGGGGATTCCCTTCCATTGTAGAAGATGTTTTAAAACAAGTCATGTTGTTGCACAATGTGGGTTTGAGAAAAAATCCATGAAGACTACATGGTGGAATGGTGCTTCTCAGCAGCATTATACGGTTGAGAAGAAAGTTGAGCAACCTAGGAGTTTTTTTGAGGTTGTTGCTTTGGATTCATAGGGCCTTAGGGAATCCTCTCTGGATGTCTCTATTGGAGGGGTTTTTGATGCTATGCAAGACTACAATGTTGAAACCCCTAAAGAGAACGAGACTGGGCATGTGGCTGCCATTTCTGGTAATGGCGCTTCGGCTTTCATTTTGGGTGGCTCTCCTGATATGGCCACGCCTACAGGGAGGAACACGGTTCAAATCTCTAAGACAACAGCTGCAAGATTTCTTCTTCAGGATAATGGTGCACTGGCTTGGCTTGACAAGGCAGCACAAGTGGAAGAGGGTTGGATCACTGTAAAGGGAAAGAAAGAGAAGTCTTCTAATCCTCCTTTTGACATGACTCTCCACTCCCACAAGAGTAACTCTAAATGTAAATCTTGATGGTTCTTGTTTGGGGGTTGGTTCTTGGCTGGCTGCTGGCTCTTGTGGCTTTGTAGTCAGTTGTGGTTCTTTGGCCTTGGTTGCCTTTTGATCCTTGGTTGTCTATGCTTTCTTGTTTTTATTTTTAGACAACCTTCTGGTCGAGAGTTTCAGATCCTTTCAAAATCTGTTTGTAAAGGGTTTTGGGTCCCTTCAAAACCTGTTTGTTCCTTAATAAAAAACATTGATTAATTGGATAATTTTCAATACTTTCTCTTCTTTTAGTCACTCTTATCAAAGTTTTTGGATTTACTTTTATATATTTACTAATCCTACTTAACATTCTTTTATTTGAAGTTTGATTTATTAACTAGATAAGTTGTTATTGCACGTGTTGCATGCGTATCTTTAGATCGAATTTTCTTTCCTATAGAATCAATAGCATTGGAAACACTAGATATGACTTGTTCTACTAAATCATCTTCCTTTTTGGTTTTACAAAAATGCCTAATTTTTTCATCACTTTTCACATTTTCATCAATTGCATCATGAGTTGACATTGAAATCCTAATTTATTTCTAAAAAAAACATTTTATACAATCTATTTCCATGAGTTCTCATTTGTCTCCAAGAAATTTTACCAGGAAGGTTATCTAATACATCTCTTTCAATTGTAAAAAAACATTTTTATTTTCATTCATACAAGTGGTTTCATTTTCATTCATGCAAGGGGCTTCATTTTTGTTTTCAAACATACAAGGGATTTCATTCTCATTTTCATCAATATGAGGGATTTCATTCTCATTTGCATTCATACAAGATATTTCATTATTATTTTGTTTTTGCATTGTTTCAAAACTAGAATTATCCATATCATCAATGGTGTATCTAGCTTCATCTAAATAACTAAGATCAATATTATCAAGACTTGGGTTTGAAGACATACCTAGATAAATTGTTTGAATATGTGCATTTTCCATATCATTGAGAGGTGGATTTGAAGACATACCTACAATTGTTTGCACAGGTGCTATTTCCATATCATTCAAAGTTGAATTTGAAGGCATAGTTGGGTTTGTCTCCATAATTGCATTTTCTTCCATATTCACCATCTCCACATTTGCATCATCTACATTCATCTCACCCTTCATGGTTTCCTCTTCAATATTCATGGAACTAGATGCTTCCAAATTTTTTATTTGACGAATCCTTGTTCTTTGATCTCTTTGTCTTTTTGCCTCCATTTCTCTATTTGCTTCAATTTCTTTGGGTGTGATTCACTTTCTACATTTTTTCTTTGCCTTTGCTTTGATCCCATGATTACCAAACCCTCTTGATAAAAAAACAAATGATTTTTAACCTATTTTCCAATTTCTACTTCTTTCAAATATTGAAATAAAACCATATAGTATGGAGATCCTTTCTTCTATAAACTTTGAAGTACAAAAACATATGAATACATCCAAAATCTTTCTTGTTTCAAATCTTCTTGTGAAAAGTCCTTGTACTTGATTCCACTTTAGAAAATTCAACTTGCAATTGTCTCTTTCAAAAAAAGAATAAAATATGATATGTTAAGAGATTGTACAAGACAAGATTGAATTAAAAATTGCAGAAAATGACGTTGTTGGTTTGTACAGCAAAAAAGGAATGTTGTAGAAAAAAGGTGCTTAATCAATTTTTTTCCAAATTAGGAAAAAATGGATATAATAGAAACGCGTACTCATTATAAAATGGGTACCCGTTTTATTTTTAGAAGGGTACCCATTATATAACACATACTCATTCCTATTTTCAAATGGGTAAATTAAGAATGGGTACCCATTTCTATTTAAGAATGCGTACATGTTTTATAACATGTATGCATATTAGAAATTTTGAATTGCCAACCCACGTGTTGTCTTGTTTTTAGGCTCGGGAAAGGCTTGGCAACCCGACCCTTAGCCTTTGACCTACAACTAAAAAACTAAGGCAAGTTCAAGAGAAATGTCCAACTTTGGCAATATAGTTGATGGACTCATTTTCTGAATTAATATATGAAATTAAAACCCATTATAGAACACAATGTCTAGTTTCCAAATATATTTTTTTGTTAAGATTGGATTATGTTTTCTAATTTTTAATTAATTTCTATGCAAACTAGTCCATAAACTTGAAATATTAGGCTTTTTTTGTTTTTTAATAACTTTTTTTGGTTAATTTTTTTGCAAAAACAATTATATAACATCAATCTTCAGAAAATTCTTTACACAATGATTTTTATTTTTTAAAATTTTTAGTTTAGGTCCAATTATGTTGTCCATACATGTTGATTTTTAAAAACAACAATTAGGGCTAATAAAAATTCAATAAAAATAATATTTAGAAAAAAATTTAAAAAAATATCCTCATCAATCTCTATGTTGTTACATATCTTTCCCCAAAAGGAATTAGAAAAATATTTTTATTTAGGTCAAAAAGTGGTGTTCGTCCACGTGCATGGTATGGTCAAAAAAATGACTTTTAAAAAGTAGTTTTTATACATGCCTATCAAAATTTAATTTCTATCATCTGAATATTTGAATAAATTACATATTTGGAAACTAGATTCAAAATAATAAATTTCATATTACTGAATTTTTTAAGATTCATTGTGTAAGTGCTTCAAATTTTCAATCCAAGTGTGACAAATTCTGAAAAATGGAAAAAACACTTCCACTTTTTGAGCTTTTTGTGGACCCAACTTCTTGCATCAACCCCTATGAAAGTATTTTTGGATTTTCATAAAAGTACCCTTGGTTGGAAAAATCTAGATTTGAAGTCTATTCTTTTGTTGAATTTTCCTCAAAGAGGCATTAGGATATTACATGGGTTGTCACAAATAATTCTAGGTGAAAATATTTTGGTTGAGACTTTCACTTTTAAAAAAATATGTTAGAACATTACATATAAATTGAACATAGTTTATATTTTAAAATTAATATTATATTAATTAATATTTTTGGGTAAAATGAGTTCAACTAAAACTCTTTGTGTCATGTAGGTGCCAAGTAGTTTTAGGTGAAACCATTTCAACCCAAAACTATTTCACCCAAAACCACTTTTTTGGCCGAAAGTGTGACACGATTATGAACTTTTACCCTTTTGTTATTGTTATTATTTTTCACAATCACATTTTGAGTGACATGATTTTTTGTTGGCTCCATCTAAGACTTCCTTCTATTTTTCATGTCGGGTTTCCTCTTCGGAAAATGTGTTTAAATAGGCTTGGATTTGAATTAAAGGGGCCAATTAAGGAAAATTAAGCTCAATTAATATAAGGGGACCTAAATAAGTGTGAAAGTGTAAATAAATACATTTTACAGCACTAAATTAAGGCATAATTAGGTCCATTTTAATTAATAGGGCCCTAAACTTAATGTGAATACGTAAAATACATATTACAACACTAAATTAAGGCATCATTAAGTCCAAATTAACATTAATTCCAAATTAAGTGTGAAAATATAAAAGAGATACATTTAGTGTTGTATACAAAGATAAGAGTCTAGTAATGGCAGATTTGGGAATTGGTTGTGCATAGAGGATTGCATATTTCCAAGGGAAATCTTGTTCCTAATGAAGGAATATAGATATTCTAGCAAAATCTTGAAGCTCGAGAACCAAATTATTTCTACTCTATTCTTGATACTTCTTCTTCTTAGTAAAATAACTCTATAAAAATGGTGAACTATCAATTAACTACTTGATCAATAAGGATGATTGGTTTATATAGGAAAAATAACTCACCATTAGAGGTAATATGACAAATAGTTAGTAGGATTATAGGGTGCCATCATGACTTAAGAGGATTGTTAGTCAGATACAAATTTGGAAGAGAAGCTATAATAATTGGAAAATTCACATGTCAACCAAACACAACAAGTTCATCCCTCTTACTAAGAGAGATTGCTCAAGTGATCCTACAACTTTTAACATGGGATTCTCGAGTGACCCTAAGGTCACTTAGGTGCCCTTGTAGCTACAAGTACAAAGTCTAAGTTTCAAAGGGAAAGGAGGAAAATAAATCTAAAAAGATGATTTACAAGGATGAAAAATATGTAGAAAAAGGTTCTAGAGGCACTAGGACTCCCATCAAGATAGAGAAAGTTGTGAGGAGAAGTAAGCACACGATGTGGGTCATGATATCGACCACCAAATGATCATTGAATAGCCATGTTGGCTCATACAATATTAGGCACTTATAGCCACCGACATCAAAAATTTCATAAAACTTTATAAATGCATGCAACACAATGTAAAAAACCTAAATAAGCACATTGTGTACTCTAGAGTTTTATTAACTAGCATTCACACATGTTGGGGTCAATTGATGATCCTATTTATGAAAGGTAGAACTTGGACATTTTCCTAACTTGTTGCATACCTCTATCCATTCCATGTACACTAAGGACAATATAGTTGAAGAGGGGTGTGTACAAGCATTTCTAATAAGTACTCCCAATTAGAGTCCATCTTGATTTTTTATTCTCCTTAGTAATGATAAATGTCATTTAAATGTTATGGTTGGGTGCATGTTATAATACATACAACTTCATGTTATCGAAAAAAATATTTGTATAAAAATTGTATGTCATAACACATACAACTAGTTAGTAAACAATAATGAACTTTGCATTGTAAACTATTAGACCTAATTATCTATAAAATGCAAAGTATAAATATTCAACATTTTAAAATTAGATGACAACATATGATAGAAAAAACAATAGACTAAACATAAAAGTATTATAAAATTTATTTTAGTTAACATTTACTTATATAAAAATTACGTAAAAAACATAGAAAATGGATTCATGTGACCACTACTCATAAAATATGAATTAACGAATTCGATTCAAAACCTATACAATTAAATCCTAATATAATTTATTTGTATTCAACAAAAATAATTAATTTAGATCATAAATCCCCTCGCAAAAAACTCCAATAATATATAATTACATTGAAAACTGTTTTCCACACAATAACATACATGATTTTACACATTTGTTTCCAACTCATTATGAGAATTTTCCTTTATTTGTTCTCGCTTTAATAATTAACTTTCAGTAATTAAGGTATGAATTCATATTACCCTGCTCTTCACATCATGAGTATTGCCAGGCTATATAACCTTAAGTTCAACAAACTATTCTGTGAGAATATTTTGTCTACCATGTAATTTAAATATGTTCTTGTTGTTGACATTCTAATCATCATTCATTTATTTTAAAATCAGTTGTTTTCAGATTTGTTATGAATTAACATCTACCATTACCACTCTGGCCCCACATGAAAAGGCTGCATTCAAACCATCAACAAAGGATTTGTAATATATGACATTCAATTTGTCTCTGTATTGTAATAACTTTGATTTAAATTATATTTTATCTTTACCACGCTCATAAACTATATGAATATTTTAAATTTATCATGGTAAGGAAGAAACTACAATTTGTAAAAGATGTTTATCAGGTGAAAGATTCTAGTTATCACTCATGTTTTCAATAATCGGTCATTGATACATGCTAATTAAAAATCCACTAAAAAATTTTAAATGTACCAATAGTTGTCCACTTTATATCCAGTAGTTACAAAAAAAGTACTTTATTGGAGGAGTTGTGCAACTTTATTGGTACCAATAGTGCACAATTACTTGAGACATTTGTGCATATGTAGTGGATATTGTACAAATTTTGTGGTGGTCAAAACAAACAGTTATCAGGGCACTAGAGAATATGTATCGGACATCAACTTGAAATGTCCACTTTGTGATCTTTGTGTACATAACGAATCTTCCCATATTCGTCATAACTACTTAAAAACTAAAACAATAGCTATAAACTCTTAAGTCGTATACAAAAAAACCACAAAAAAATTGTCAAAATCCAACATACCATTTAAGAACTTAAGATATATGAAATTAGCTATAACGACTACTGATACCCTTCCCCTAAAACATAAACACCAATACATTATGCAATGTGTTGTTCCACAATGAATATACACTACTTTTACATATTTGCAGGGCATTTACCAGAGTGAGATGGTAAAGGAAAGATAGCTTAGCATTTAAAAAATAATAATCATGAGGAACAGACTTTTAGGTGGCGTTCTTTGACCAGAGACTAAACAGAATAAGAAGGTTGCCCACAGACATTGATTGCACCGTGACAAGATGAATGCCATGCTTATCATATTATAAATACCCATTCCTCAAAAGTCTTCTTCCAGTTGTTGTTGCCCTTTGGTATGACAGGAGAACAGTTTTTAAGAACTATAAATGGCATTAATTTAGATAATGAGGATGAATAGTCTGATAGGGAATCTTATCACTTTAATTTTTAAATATAAAAATCTTCCTCCTTGCTAATTTTTCTTTGAGAGACAATATCAAATTGTTTTGAAAAGACTCCTTGCAATACCTACTTTCACTGTGTTGGGGACAGACTATTATCAAAATTTATGGTGATTTTTAATTGTAGTTGACAGGTTTGGTCAAGTTTGTATTAAAAAAAACCCATCTACATCCACATGGGGGACTAGCTTTCAAAAGAAATGAACTATTTGTGGGTACTATTATTGATATTATGTTATAGTAAATAGTCATGTACGTACAACAATGGGTGGCTAGATCCGATTAGATGGATGGTCATTTAGCAAGTCGTTGTCAATATTGTTGGATGAGTTAGACTGTTTTAATAGCTTTAAAATCACAAGGATTGGTGATCAAGCTCTTTCACTCCTAAATTAAAAGTGCACCAGCCTATTAGAGGGTAGGAGAGAGGGTTTGATGGGGGCGTGGGTTTCTTAGTTATAGTAAGAATTGAAGATGTGGGTCAGGCCATTTGAAAGGGGTGTGGGTTTCTTAGTTATAATAAGAATTGAAGATTTTATTTGAAATTGAAAAAGATCAAATCTATATAAAATTTTGTCAAAATAGTGATATGATATAAAGTATATTGTTATGTTGTCTTTAAAGTTGAAATGACATATGTCTATTCTAAGTGTAGATATTTAAAACATCTATATTAAAAATTCTTACCAACTATGGATAGAATACAATTCATATTAGAAAACATAAAACTTTTAAATAATATTATATGTAAAATTTTATCGAAGGGAGATAATTTCTTCCAAATATCAACACTGATGTAACAACTTCTAATGTCTATATACCCTAGTACCATTCAATTTAATAAGTAGAATGCTTGCAACAATAGAAATAGTGTACGGCTCACTAGGAACAAAAAATAATAATATCATTTATTATTAGTAGATTTGCATCTATACAAGTGTATTAATCAATTCTTTAACCTTAAATGCATTGATCCTAACTTCCTTAGGGTAACCAATGAAATGCAACCACACATATCAATAAAATTTCCTTTGTGTGAGATGCCAATAAAAACATTATGTTTTCTATCAATTTGTTTATACAATTTTATAGAGTTTGTGCTTCTATAATTTTCCACAACTTCATTTTCAACTATAAGTTCAAATCTCGTTATTTTTTCTTGTTTATTTGCATATTTTTTGTTGTAATATTCAATCTTGGACAAGTTAAGAGTATAATACAATAGATATAGCATACAAATTATCTCTAATATATTTTTTAGTTTTTAACTATCAATCTACTTTGGGCATTCAATACTTCAATTGATTTTTTTTAAATGTTTGAGATACTATATAGTTTGACACTTGCATTTGCATCTTAGAATGACAATCCAAATGCTAATAGCCATGTAAAAAAGTTTTAAGATTATTAATGTGTTTAGTCATACTTTGTCTTACATCTTCAATTGGCTAAACTTACCCTAGAAGAGTACATTTTTTTGAAGATTTTATGTTGTGAAAATGAATTAGTTTCATTATGAATAAGATTTTAGGTGATTCATGTAATTTGTTAAAATACAGAGTGAACTATTGCAACAATAACATTAGACCAAGAGTAAATATTTTAACGTGTTAATATATTAGTCAATATAATAGAAATGAAGAAAGCATGTAAAATCGAAAAACCATAAGAATGCAACACATAACACTAAATATACATGGATAAACCCTTTTAGAAAAACTCTACCATCAAAGAGAGCATAAGTTTGCATTAATTTTTATTAAAGAGTGCATAGTCAACAAACTTTTCTCTTCAACTTGACAAAATTCTAGCAATATCTATGTATCTATAAAACTTATGAAACCTCTATCCAATGTATATAATTTCTAGAGGAGATTTGAGAGGAAACCATAAGTGGATTTCTAAACTATAAAACTCCAAAACCATGGTATGGAAAAAACTCAACACCCCCATGTGACTAAGCAATGCATTCATGAACAAAAAAATGTAACTCTTCAAGCATCTTTGAACCACCTACATGGGTGTCAAATTACTGATTCCAAGATGCTAGGAGATATGACATTAGACATTAGGATTACAATTAAATGACACACTATCTTAACATCCTCCCACTTGATTTTATATATTAAATAAAATAAGGGCAACCATAAATAAATAAAGTATAGGATCCAAGGCCCATGACCTCCCTACACCAAGAGAACTTCTTTGTGCTCGCTAGCTTCACAAATGAATTATAATTGTAATAATCACCCTTTGGTTACTAGTGTTTTTTTAAACTCACACTAATTACTAACTTAATTAACCAAGCATCTAAAATTCCAACTGAATAACCTTTTTGACTATAGATGTAGTGACAACTCTATGCCACCACATACTCACACTAGAATTTGGTAGGATCCTAATGTCAAGGTCATCCCTAGATCCAATCCTAATCTTTGAGTGTTTATTTGTGATGAACTTGCCTATGTACTCCCTTTTTGACGAGGATGCTAACCCGAGACACAAAATATCACACACAAAACCAAAGAATATTATTGTGTTCAAAATAATGAAATTCTTACATGCAGAGGATCCCAAATCCTTGAGTTCTGCAATACATT
This sequence comes from Sequoia sempervirens, assembly GCA_007258455.2. Classification (NCBI taxonomy): domain Eukaryota; kingdom Viridiplantae; phylum Streptophyta; class Pinopsida; order Cupressales; family Cupressaceae; genus Sequoia; species Sequoia sempervirens. Next base: position 488,525 of record VDFB02004919.1, read on the forward strand.
CCCTTATAGAAAATTATAGAAGTTCCCTTTTCTCAGTATGCACTCTTTCCCCAAAGAAACTACCCAAAAATTAGAACCTAGCCCATAAATAACTCATTTTCGGTTTGGAGCCAAAAACAACATTGGTATCAAAAATTACAATTTGAAATTCAAATTTTAAAACCACATTTAAAAATTAGCACATTTTTTAAAATGCACCAACTTCCAGGAGCCATAACTTTTGATTTGGGACTCCATTTGGCGAACCGTTTGAACCGTTGGAAAGGTCTCAGAGTGAAGAACGTGCTAAGAACCTGCTCCACTTGTTTTGACTATTTCTAGGCCCATACGAGACCGTTTAGTGCCTCAAACTAGACTCGAAAGATTTTTCAGGGCAAAAAGCATAAACTGAAACTTGAATAACTTTCAAACCGGGAATGGTCTTGACCTGATTCTTTCACCAAAGTGCTTATTTTTCTGTCCTGAAGCTTCCCTTAAATTTTTTCCTCCTCATGACTTCAAATTCACACTTGCTAAAAATAGCAGTTGAGCAGAAAAGCAGTTTCGAAAGTTGGGAATTCTTATTCGACGAAAAGGATATCTAGAAATGCAAAAACATCTACAAAAAGCTAAAAGAAAGTAACGATATTTTTGGTTGATGCAGGATTTCCCTTACACCACTAGATGCTCCTGCATCACTTTTATAAATTAGAAGCTACATAGTATATACACCAAAGATAGAAAGAAAGAATTCACTCCTCTTGTATGAGATCTCTAGTCTTACTTTTAAATCACAACTATTAATTAAGCCTATGCTTTCAATCTAATTTAGTTACCATAGAATGATAATAAGCACATTTGGATCAAGTTATTGTTTCATGCCAACATTAATGTATGAACACACACAAAACCACATAGGAACCATATCATCTTAACATCACATGCTCTCAGAGTGATTGGCTCAAGCATATATTATCTATACACAACCTAGATAACTCTCACTTGTATCACACATGCATAGTGATTAGATCTTATACACCTCCTAAGTACACATGGGGGTTATCTCAAGCATACATCACACATACATAGCGTGAATATACCATACCCACATCACAAGTAAACATGGTGATTAATTAGGAATCTAACATATATACTTAATGTGAATAACTCAATAAACTCACAAATACACATAATGACCATCTAGCAAAAAGGAAGTAGTTGTAACCTTATTGTAAGCATCTTTTCCTTCTCCTAGTTCATTAATACATAAACCCATAAGTATATCCTATTTGGGAAAGGAATTTCAATGCATCCAAGCTACACCATGGGCCCCATCCTTTACTTCAGTTCTTTGTACTAGCTATAATGATGGAACACATCCCATACTATTTGTGATCATCACTAGATAAGGTGTAAGTATAACAACATGCATCACCTAAGGCCATTAATAAGATTTCTATAGCCCATTAGCCATCTATATCATCATATAACCATATACACTATATAATCCCAATGTTTGTGGTCTTATCATAGACCTAAGACTAATTCCTATTCTATCAATCACTTAGACTATATTGACAATCAAAACCATGAAACCATACCATAGGAAGACATAAAATAGGAGACACACATTTCATCTTATACACCAATTCCAATATTGAGCTCCTCATATGGGTAGAACCTAACATCCATCATTTGCATGCTACTAGAGAAATCCTATCTAAACCATATAAAATTTGGTGGCTTGTATAATCTAACACCTGCATGACACTAGTTAGTGAAAGTTAGCTAACTCTATCATACAATTGAATACTTATTTTGGTAGAGAACACTCCCTAACTCCTATCATGCTAGAGCAATGAGAAGCATATCTATAAGAATTTCATAGGTTTTATAATTTTGGTGATCACCTTAAGATGAGTGAGACAAGCTATGTTAAGAGAAAACTTATCTACTACCTATGCCCTCATAGAGTCCCTTGCTCAACCTTGTTTGTGATTCCAATAAATCAATTCCTATATTGATCTTAGTTCAAAATTGTGACAACAGAAAGCACCAAAATGTAGATTGAAAACATACTGTATAAATGGTTTACATCCTAGGATAATCAAATTGGTTATATTGCTCCAAAGAGATTCATTAAACTATTCAATTATCATATAGATCTTGGGGTTAATTTACCAATAAATTACACATTGAACCCACATGAGCTAGCCTCTTTCCAAATACATAAGCATAAACCAATACAAAATCATAAGTAATCAAACTCCATTCACTTCATTAAATTGTTATTTAATAACTCATTATTTGTTAGACAAATATTAAACCCATAGTAGTACAATATCCTAGTTCTAAGTACTTAACCTTTTCATATAGTACCAATTATAAATTGTAGCATATCATTATCCACCAATAGATATAAAGGTCAAAAACCCTACCATATTTGGTAATAACTACCATTAATTTCCCCATAATTAGTTAAGGTAATACTACATAACTTAGTCCTAAAATCAACAAAAAACCTAGTGCATAATAAGAGCAAGTAGACCATCCATACATACAAGAGTTGTTCACACCCTCAAATCATATTGGCTTAAATCAACATCATCATTAAATAAAATTTAGTAGGTTCACACAACTCATTCATAGCCAAGTCATGGAAACTTTTATCATTCCTTGTTTATTATAAGTATAGACCTTTTTAGTTTGTAGAAGATATATATACCTTCTATACATATCACTTATTTGAGACACAAAGCCATAGGGCTCAATACATAGATATTGACTATTTAATTTTAGATAATATTAGACGCATTCTCCCACATTCACCTCAATTCAAACCATGATGACAATGAATCTAATAGCTCATCCAAGATTGAGTATATTTGGAAATAAAAAATCTTAAACCTCAAAGTAGATATTTTTGATGATAATGGATTTATTTTATTAAATCGTACCTATCTAGTGGGCATATATTAATTAGAAGGTGAGATTACTGCCAAATAATAAAAATTTAACCTCAAGATGAAGCATAGTAAAAAGGGATGAATAATTAAGTTTAGTAACAACTCCAAACCCTAGAGTTGTCCCTAAACTTTCTTTTATGAACTTGGGTCACATGGGAATCCTTTACCCAAGAACTACCTACATACCTACTTCAAAATTGGATCAAAGTTTTGTGTAGTTCTCCTTACAATAATCTCTCAAGAAACATACATGTAGGCTCCCATACCATGGATTCATAACCAAACAAGTATAATTACTCAAGGGAGTGAAATAAAATTAGTACTAGATAGAAGAAAAATAATATGAAGGATTAAAACCTAACAATGTAGCAAACTAGCCTTTTACCAATACTCCTTCAAAAAATAGACATAGTTAATATATTTTCATTTATTACTATTACATACCAAAAAAGGTTTCATTTAATGATATCCATCAACTTATAATGCCTAATAGTAGGCAAGTAAAACCTAATTAGATTCAATCTTAGAAAACATGTATTATGGAACTTCAAAGGACACCCAAATCTCAATTTAGACCTCTCCACTATCATGATTTGTATATCAACATAGACATTCTAGAACCATTACCAATTCATCCCATTAATACATTGAATATTTTAATTACTTATCCACAATAAATTAGCATTTCATGACCAATAAATAAAACTCACTTGAAGAGAGCTAGATATAATAATGCATTAATCCTTCCAATAAATATTTAATCATGAAGATCAATACTAACATACAATGATTGTAACTTTAGGAAATTACATCATAACAATTCTCTACTTGTAACCTTAATGCAATTATTTCAAAGGGTGTTCACAGACTAGGGTCAATTGGTGTCAACTTAGTTCATCCATAGTTAATGATAACCTAAAATATTATCGATAGGATGAAGATACACCATGATCAACATACTTGCACAGAGTAATAATATCATTGTCCTATATACAAGGATATCATTCAACATTCAATTCCTTGATGATAACACTATACATATATTTATCACTTGCATCCAGATAACAAGACATCATCTTGTGAATACCTGCTTAGTATATTTTTTTGATTATAACTAAGGGTATATCATAACATCTTGTTCTATTTTGAAGTAACCTCATGGATCTCACTAACCAAACAACTATGTATATATAAGAATTACACCACTCATAATTTTTTAGCAAGAGTATTATGATCATGATCAATCACTACCTATGTTTCAGTATGAAGAAAATTCAATTACATAATTTAAATTATTGAGACTAGAGTCTCATATACTTGCAACACTTTAAGGGACAATGACCATAAAAAATTATGTTATTTAAGCTAATATGTTTTTACTTAACACACACCACATCCATTTTCCTATTACTTTTCATAGGCACTAAGATAATGTGGGCTCCACAACTTATGCATATAATAACAATACCTTCAAAATTATGGCCATTAACCATAATTTGGCATGGGATGGGATGATGATGATAAGTTCTCTAACACAAAATGAATCCCCTTGAAGGATATATAGACAACAAAAAAGGTACTAAACACAATCTATGGGACATGAAGAAGGTTTTTACCTACTATTCATCCCAAATGTAATAATCAATATATTGATTTTGCTTAGTTGTATCATTCTCAACTTGTGCCAATGTCCCAAGCCTTAGTGAAAATAATAAAGAAAAACTCCCAAAGAGGGAATAGGAAATCCATGTCTATAGATCTAGACTCTATTAATATCTAGTCTCTGGTTTGATCTCAAATAAATTATCTAGTACAACCATAAAAAACCTACTAGTTCTATAACATAAAATTTATAGAATTTGGTGTCTCTATCAACATTTGGGACAACATAAAAATGCATCAAACTAGTCTAGCACTTGTCTCATCTTCTCATTTGTAAATAGTCTATATTTGAGTGACCAAATATCTTGAGTGCATATGAATGAAAATTACATAAGCCGTGACATTCAATTTCACTCTTTCATTATAAACCCTTCATAAAATTTGATTGAGTATAAGATAATTTGAGACCAAATCATTGTATTTAATTTAATACACACCAAGAAATAATATCAAAATAGAATAAATCCTAGATCTAAAACCATACATAATCCTTACATTTATATATATTCATTGATGTAAAATTTTCTAGCATTATTCAGGACTTCATTCCTCACTTTACAAGTAGGATACACAAGTCAAATGCTACTTGGTATCACCAAGCTACGAATATGAATCATGCTTCTTCTATAAATTGGTTGTAGATAAATGTAAACAAATATTTTGGCACCCACTTGCATTCTATCACTTCTAGGGTTTTTCACCTAAAAGGAGAAAGATGGGCCAAAATGGGAAATGTCTACAGTCAAGATTAATGTAATATGGATGAAATATGTCTAAATAGAATGATCTAAATGTAGAAAAATAATGAAAGGTATTGATTACTAAATGGAAACTATTGAAATGCAAGTTGTTTGAAAACACATTGTGAAATGCAAAAAGACCTAGAAATGAAAGTAAACTATAGCATAAATGCATGAAACTGAATGTGTGCACCTGAGAACTTGCTAGAGACTAGAAATGACTTCTGAAATGTTGTTGTTCCTAAAAATTTGGCCTACAGGGACTCATTCACCATTCTAGGCAAATTAGTCCCAAATCTAGGAAACTGTTCTGGAGCCCGTTTTGGATAAATGGGTATCCAAAACTGCAGAAAACCCCTTTCAGGCCTAGCAGTGGGACTCATTCACCATCCAATTTTGAATTTATAAAAATTCAAAAGTGGAAGTTGAAGCCCTCAATCTGCACTTCGTTTCCTAATAGGTGTCCACCTCCGAAAGTTTGATTTTTGGACTTGAAAGTGACTTTTTGTGGATATTTTTTCTTTGTAAGGAAGAAGATGTCTTCAAAAACTTTACAACCTGATCTTTAATGATTTCCAAGTCTTCAAGATGCCTAAATTTGTAAACACACAAGGAGAGAAGGAGAAAATATTGATTGTTAGGGCATGGGGGTTTGCCTTGGTCAAACCCCTTTTTAGGTAATTAAACCAAAATGAAGAAAGAATGTAATGAAGCGTGCAAAAATGGAGTTAATAACTTTCCATGATGGTAGATCTTTATTTTCTGCAACAATAGATGAAAAATCTACCCTTGAATGTCTGAAAAATAATTTTGAATGATTTGGAATGATAAATCCCTAGCTTGCTTGGCTTGAAATGGAAGAAAAATGATGAATGAGTTGTGAATGAGTTAGGAGATGTGAATTATGTTTTAGAGACTTGTATTTATAGGAATTTCACCTTATTTTCCTATTAATTTGATCCCCAAGGCTGACATGGAGGAAAATAAGACTTAAAATCCAAAATTTCCTGCTTAATCCCTAAAAATGGCTCAAATGGGACTCATTCACCATCAAGGGTGAATGGGTCCCACCTAGATGGGACTAATTCGCCCTTAATGGAAAATGGGTCCCACAAGTGCCATTTTTCCAGCTAGAATGCTAGGAAGTAAGGAAATAAGGATTATATGATGACTTTGTCGGTTATTTCATCAAATTATGCCTCAGGATGCACAATATGGGGTCATAGGAGCCTATTAATGATGATGTAAAGGTCAATTAGGGCTTGCAAAACAAAATTCAATGTGAAAGTGTGATTAAATACACTTTACATCACTAAAATGAGGTCCACATAGCCTAGAAAGGCACAATATCTAATGTGAATGTGTAACACACATTACAACACTAGTTTAATTCACAAGTCTTCTAGATTAATGTGATAATGTTATTAAATATATTTTACAATGTTGAATTAAGGGGAAAATGGGTCTATTAAGTCTAGAGAGGCGTGAAAGTCTTTTACAACACCTTTACAACACCTTTACAAGACATTGTTAGATGCATTTTATTCAATTTTCAAGGGTCCAAGACCTAATGTGGATGTGTAAAACACCTCACGACACTAGATCAAGATGATATTAAGTCCAATTTGTCATCAATTATTCCCAAATCAAGCAAGCAAAAAGGGATATTTTTTTGTGTCCACAGTTAGCTCCCACTTTAGTGAGAGGATGAACTTGCTTCAAACTCACACTAAAGTAGACATTCAAGAAAGGGTCCAATCGTATCAATGTGGATGATCTAGGATGACAAATATCAAAGGAGGTTGCACAAGCCCCCAGGATCCAAGATCCTAAGTCAAACCAACATAAGCGTAAAAGGACACACACAAGGTGAATGATGTGTAACAAAACAAGATACATGCTCATGCAATGGCAAGAACTAGAAGGAAGAGAAATGACAAGGTGTATCAAGCTTTGACCGTTTGTCCAACATGATGTGGATCAAACCTAGGATGTTTGTTCAGAAAGAAAATGCATACTCACTTTGAGGTGACATAACTCATGGTTGTCTGTCGAGTGAGAAGTTCTAAGTATACTCACTCTAGGGCCATGAAACTTTTGGTTGTCCACGGGGTGAGAAATCCACAACATACTCACTCTGGGGCCATAGAACTTCTAGTTGTCGATGGGGTGATAAATCCACAAGGTGGCTATGGGGAAAAGTTATTCCTCAAAATGGGCTTTCCCACTCAACCATATCAAGGTTATACCTCCTGATAACTTTAATAAGGCACCACAATGAAAATGATTTTCGAGCTCTATAAGGTAAGAAAAACTTCGTTTGCTTGACACTCATAGACATTGTAAATGCAATATGGTGTAAGGAATGTTTAAAGGGATTTTTCTTAGTTCATGCAATCTCTCATCTCAGGGAACATCATGCTTAATGTTTCCAAGAGAGGATGTGTCAAAGAAGTATCACACTCTTGGAGGGAATCAAGCCTAATGACTCCACCAAGAAAAGGATGCATCACAAGAAGAAAGAAATCGCACAATGTCAGTGTATGCCCCCACTTTAAAGCAGTTGTGAACATCAGTACTATGAGAAATTTCTTTAAATTATAAGAAGAAAACATGAGAGCTTATGCAGAAATCCATATGCCAAGGTCATGTGTTTCTGGTAAGCTACATCATGAAAAAGGTAGTATGTCACACGCGAGCCAACTTAAGGCATGCCATCAACATCCCAAGCTTGCTCGTATATGTTCATGAAAGTTTAACGACTAGCCAAAGGTGGCAACGAAAAGTGACATATGAGGAAAAGGCTACATAACCCCTTGCCCCCACTTAATGCAAGACAAAGATGAGTTGAAATGATTGAGGAAATGCATGCTAGAGTGAAAATCAATATCAATTAGGGGGATTAGGTGCCCTCACAAAAGGAAGAACACCAAACTCCTTAAAATGTTGGATTTTACAACTCAAAGCCTTACATTCATTAGTGGAATGACCATGAACTCTATGATAGGTGTGAAATGAAGTCTTGTAATAGCATTTCTTTTGAGTTTGTGGAGGAAGGGTTATGAAGTGATGTTGGAGAATTCTTGACAAGATACCCTCTTGATCAATGGGAGAGAGTGGTCCTATAGTTTGTGACAAAGATACTTCTTGCTTAGTATTAGTTGTCATACCTACGCAAGACTTGGCAAATTGTGATATTTTGTTCTCTCCTTTATAGGAGGTTGTAAAATCTAACGAATTCAATTCATTATTGTTTTGCGAGATGACATTGACATTAAGCGAAGATGTGTTGATGTTGAGTGAAGGCTTGGCAATTTCTATCAAAGGAAAATAACCAAGACCATAATTTGTTTGTTGTGTGTTAGGGTTGATGGGGACATAGATACCTTGTTCTCTAGCACCACATCCTTTTCCACTAAATGCAAGTTGTTTCATAAGTTCATAACCTTTTCCATAAAGCTTTTTCATTGCTTTTGGATTGAGTTGTTGGTCGTTATTGTGTTCGTCAAAGGTTGTTGTGTAATTGGTTGTGTTTTGGTCTAAAGTGGTTGAGGTGGATGCTTTCGAAGGGTCATCTTATTTTTTCGTTTCCCCTATTTGAATATTTGTTTATAATCTTGTACTCACTCGTGAACGTTCGTGTGAAATCCAAGGCACCCCAATCATTGTCTAAGAGCTTTGTGACTTGTTTAATATGTTGTTTATCTTTTTGTTGCATATGTTCCATTTGTATAGTTGGTGTTCATGTTTTTAAAGGATTCACATTATTTTTCTCAATTTTCAAATAACTATTTGGATTAGGATCAGCTTCAAGTGTGTACACTTTGTTGTTGTGAATGTATTTCATTTTACGATGAAGAGTGGAAGGAACTACATTCATTTCATGAATCCATGGTCTGCCTAGAATGAGATTATATGAAAGTTCATGAGGCATAACATGAATTTGTGTATCCAATTTGGCCACTCCAACTGTAATAGACAAAGTAATCACACCGAGCAGTTTTTTTGCTATATTGTCAAATCCCTTAATAGATAAAGAATCAGGTTGAATTTTTGATCTATCCACATGAATCCTATCCAAGAGGTTTACACTACACACATTAAGAGCAGAGCCATTGTCAACAATGGTTCACTTTATCCCTGTTGTATTGTATTGAGATATTATTTGGAAAGCTTCATTTTATTTTTTCACTTCCAAAGGGGGGAGTTCACTTTGGTGGAAAACAATGTCAGCATTCAATCCTTGAATTATGGTTGCTATGTCATTTGGTTGCACATTAGAAGGGATAGGAACTTGTTGTAAGGTTGTGTGAAGCATAGTGTGATAGGTAGGTGAAGTATGAAGAAGGTCCCAAAGAGATATCTTTGTGGGAGTGCTCTTAAGTTGTTCAACAAGATCATACTCCCTTAATCAAGGGGCACTAGGCAGTATAGAATTAGGAAAAGGTAGAGAGGTCAGGGTTGGTTGTTGTGGTGATGGATTGTTTCAAGTGTTGTATGTATGAGCAATGATATTATGACTCGGTTGCTATGACACATTATGCTAAGGTGGGTAGAGGGTGAATTCGGGTTTTTTTGGAGGTTTGTGTGATGGTGGATAAAGGATGAGTTGAGGTTGAATAATATTAACATCCCTTAGCGAATGAGAACCTAACATGGGTATTGCATCTTCTTCTAAGGGCGAAATATTATTATTGTCGATGTTATCCTTGTCTTGTATCATTATATTCTCCCTAGGAGGATAGTTGTTAGGAGAACTATGAAGCAAATGTTCTTGAAATTCATGGATTGGTTCTCTTAAAGGGACTTCATCACAAGTAGGGGAATGATCAATGGTTGAATTTTCTTTCTTGATAAGTGTTTTCCTAGGTGAAGGGGAACAACTAAGATATTCATGACCATCATTTATTGTGTTTTTTAACATCAAGCATCTTCTCCACAACTAGGAGAGATACTAGGAGAAGAACAAATGTTATTGTCATGATTACCTATGGTTTTGTTAGGTTGGTTGTGAATGTCTTCTTCACTAAGAGAGGTAAAAGAAGAGAAACAACTAGGATTCTCAAAACTCTCATGAATTGGTTCTTCTACCAAAATATCTTCTTCACCAAGAGGAGATATATTAGGAGAAGAACAAGTATGATCATTAGGAATGTCCAAAGTTGTATTCTCTATCTCTAAAACACTATCATAGGGAGGGGATAGGAAATATTTCTTAATATGTCTAAATATGTAAGACACTAATATTGTGTGAACAAAAATGAAAAGCACTTGTAACCATTTCATGCAATGTTTCAACAATGTACACAATGTATATCCAAAGATGAAAAACACTTTTATCCAATATATGCAAAGCTTTAAGAATGTAAACAATGTATATGCAAGAATGAAAAGCACTTTTACCAAACTTATGCAATTTTTATGAATAGAAACATTGTGTAAGAAAAATTGAAAAGTACTTTTATCCATGTGATGTAAAATTTCAAAAATGGAAGCATTTTCAGATCTAATGTTGTTTGTAATTGAAGTGATTTGAAGAATGAGTAGTCTAAAATGATATTTTTGGCCTAGATGCATAGAAAAAATGTTCCTAAAACTTTCCAAAATTATAATATATGGTACTAGGAGGCTCAAGAGGCATAGAAATCAGGTTTTTAATGTTGTAACAGACAGTTAAAAATTTGGACTGGGACTAATTCGCCCAGAATGGCGAATGAGTCCTAGTAAGGGTTTTTTGCAAAAAAAATAGATATTTTCAATTGGTTTTGATGCTTTTGATGTTGTATGATGCGAAGCAATATGTTGATGTAGAATTTCAAAAAAAAATAAGGAAATTATATGCAAAAATGCAAGCTAAATGAGCTTTTCACTAATTCAAGTTTTGAAACCCTAGAATGCAAAACAATGCAAAACCTAAAACAATGTTGATGCAAGCTAACCCTAGGATGTAAATGCACTTGAAATTAGAAGTGAACATGTTCTAAATTTGGGTTCACCAAAATGTAAACAAAGATTTTGGCACCCATTTGCTTTCTATCACTTCTAGGGTTTTTCACCTTAAAGGAGAAAAATGGGCCAAAATGGGCAATGTCTACAATCAAGATTAATTTAATATAGATGAAATATGTCTAAATAGGATGATATAAATGAAAAAAACTAATGAGATGTATTGATTATTAAATGGAAACTATTGAAATATAAGTTGTTTGAAAACACATTGTGAAATGCAAAAAGACCTAGAAATGAAAGTAAAATGTAATAGAAATGGATGAAACTGAAGGTGTGCACCTAAGAACTTGCTAGAGACTAGAAATGACTTCTAAAATGTTGATGTTCCTGAAAAATTTGTCCTACAAGGACTCATTCGCCATTCTAGTTGAATTAGTCCTAGATTTGGGAAACTGTTCCAGAGCCCGTTTCAAACAAATGGGTATCCAAAACTGCAGAAAACCCCTTTCAAGCCTAGCAGTGGGACTCATTCGCCACTAATGGTGAATCAGTCCATTTTTGAATTTCTAAAAAATTCAAAAGTGGAAGCTGAAGTCCTCAGTCTACACTTCAGTTCCTGATAGGTGTTCTCCTCTGAAAGTCTAATTTCTGGACTTGAAAGTGACTTTTTGTGGATATTTTGGCTTTTTAAGGAAGAAGATGTCTTCAACAACTTTTCAACTTGATCTTTAATGATTTCCAATTCTTCAAGATGCTTAAATCTGCAAACACATGAGGAGAGAAGGAGAAAATATTGATTGTTAGGGCATGGGGGTTTGCCTTGGTCAAACCCCTTTTTAGGTAATTAAACCAAAATGAAGAAAGAATGTAATGAAGCATGAAACAATGGATTTAATACCTTTCCATGATGATAGTTCTTGATTTTTTGCAACAATAGATGAAAAATCTGCCCTTGAATGTTTGAAAAATGATCTTGAATGATTTGGAATGATAAAACCCTAGCTTACTTGGCTTGAAATGGAAGACAAATGATGAATGAGTTGTGAATGAGTTAGGATATGTGAATTATGGTTTAGATACTTGTATTTATAGGAAATTCACTTTATTTTCCTATTAATTTGATCCCTAAGGCCGACATGGAGGAAAATAAGACTTAAAATCCAAAATTTCCCGCTTAATCCCTAAAAATGGCTCAAATGGGACTCATTCGCCATCAAGCATGAATGGGTCCCACCTGGATGGGACTAATTCTCCCTTAATGGCGAATGGGTCCCATAGGGGAATTTTTTCCAACTAGGATGCCAGGAAGTAAGGAAATAAGGTTTATATGATGACTAAAAGTTGTCAATTATTTCATCAAATTATGCCTCGGGATGCACAATATGGGGTCATAGAGGCCTATTAATGATGATGTAAAGGTCAATTAGGGCTTGGGACACAAAATTCAATGTGAAAGTGTGATTAAATACACTTTACATCACTAAAATGAGGTCCACATAGCCTAGAAAGGCATAATATCTAATGTGAATGTGTAAGACACATTACAACACTAGTTGAATTCACAAGTCTTCTAGATTAATTTGATAATGTTATTAAATATATTTTATAATGTTGAATTAAGGGGAAAATGGGTCTATTAAGTCTAGAGAGGCATGAAAGTCTTTTACAACACCTTTACAAGACATTGTTAGATGCATTTTATTCAATTTGCAAGGGTCCAAGACCTAATGTGGATGCTTAAAACACCTCAAAACACTAGATCAAGGCGATATTAAGTCCAATTTTTCATCAATTATTCCCAAATCAAGCAAGCAAAAAGGGATACTTTTTTTGTGTCCACAATAAATCAACCATGGGATGCCTTTGATTCATCCAAGTAACTATGCCAAACAAAAAGAACTCATGGCTACTATCCGACCTTTGACTATCTAAGTCAATTGCTCAATTTGCATCAGCAAATCCCTATATGTCTAATGTCTTGCCTACACCATTATTCACATGATAACATAATAATTAATAAAAATTGCATCATACATATATAAACCCCTTTTAACATAAGACTAAGGCTCCTTACTAGGGTTAGACATATAAAATTTCTAATGACTCCCACTACTTAGTTAATATTTGGTCTAATAAAAAATATTGCATACATTAGCTACAAATGGTACTAGCATGAGTCACACTAGACATCCTCAAAATCATCATCTAAAAATTAGAAAAAATATCTAGTGAAATATTGATGCCAATCAATAAAGGAATACTAATTGGTTTACAATCCTACATAATAAATCTCTCCAAAATAGTATCAAAATACTTACTTTGACTCAACCAATGGTTTTTCTGTGCTTTTTACTTGTTGATATTCATTATAAGAATGTATTTTTCTACCTAAGGCCAAATATTCATATCAAACATTATAGAAATTTGAGTTTTGAGTTCCCTAGTCATGTATGTTTTGTTACCAATAAACGGCATTTCATCTACACAAGGAAATGATTAAAATATGATCATAATAACTTTAGCATAAATGTAATGATCTTCTTCACTTATAAAATAACCTAATTTGAATACATACACATCAAAATTTTGATACCACATGTGATAGGTGACTATTTTAGATCATAGAATGATTTTTTTAATTTACAAACCAAATGTTCCTTCCCCTTTTACCATAAAACCATCAGGCTATTATAAGCATTGAAAGTTTAAAAAAACAAGGAAAAAAGGACTTGAAAACATAAAATAAATCAAATCAAATCCTACTTTATGATCCCACTACAAACCTCAAAATATCTAAGTTGATTTGCCATGAATGTATGTGGATGTAACTCAACAACATAACACTAGATTGATGATAGATTTTGATTGATGGTAGATTTTGATAGAGTTGATTTGCATAAGACATGAGATATGAAATTGATGAAGGAATTACTAAATTTATAGAATTTCTGAGGAAAAATCATTTCAGAGATGAGGATAAGATTGAGGACTTCAGTTAATTGGAGAATCTATGGAGTCAAGTCAACTAATAAATAGAAATTTTTATTTCAAGACTAAGAGAAGATAATAATGAATTATTTAATTTGATAATTGGATAATTGAGAGGAATTAAGTTTTTGTTCAAGATGAAGTTAACTTGTGAGAAAAGAAGTTTCTAATTTGAAGATGGGGTTATTTGTGAAAAGATAATTGTGAATTGTTTAATTTGTTTAATAGATTTTTTGATAAGAAAGTTGCTATTTTGAAGAATGAGTTAATTTATGAGATGAAAATGGAAATCCTATTTAAAAATGGATAATGACTCTCATTTAATTAAATAAATAATAGGAATTTTAAATGAATATTAATTATAACGTGAGAAATGGACAAATGATTAAAGATTAATAAATGATAAATTAATGGTGATTAATAAATGATGAATGTGATGATTAATTAAAGGTCGACTAGGTGGAATATTTTTAGTGTACATTTTTCCCCTCTTTGAAAAATGTTTGAAGTGACATTGTTTCACATAAAAGAAAATTAGCTAAGAAGAAAATTTACAGATAATAAAAAATGATGATGACATGCCCCAATCAGGTAAAAAATAGAAATTTAGAAATATGAGATAATTGATGCCCCCTCAAGAGATTATTCATGAATAAAATGCATAGGTTATTTCTTATTTAAGAAGAGAAAATAAGATGAAAGATGGAAAATGATGGATGAAAGAAACATGAATATGGATGAAATGATGATAAATTGTTATGTTGACTTTGAGATTAGCAACCTTTATTTAATATAGCAATGGATGTTATGCACCAGGCTATATAAGACCAAGGTGACAATGTATCCAATGCATGGACTAACTCTTGAGCAAACAAAAAATAATAGGATGCCCCAAAAATCACTAGGAATCTGACATACTTTGGATTTGTGATGAGACAACCATCAAACATGATAGATAGAAACAACAAACCTTGCCCCAATATATACCATTCAAAGCACACCATGATATAAAATGATCATGGAAACCTTGAGTAGGCACATTATGGGTCAAAAGATAAAGCAAGATAAAGATTAAAAGATCAAAAAGATAAACCAAAGAAAATGACAAGCAACTCTCAACTGACACAAACAGTACTATCTCATGCAAAGGTGTGGAAAGGAATTAAGGATGAGTTTAGATCTTGTCTAATTTTAGGAAGGAAACATCCCCTATAAGATAAGTGTCTAGTTTTGGGAAGGAAACATCTTGTATAAGATAATTTATGGAGTACAATGAGATTTTCATGATGGTAAAGGATGTGACAATTGTATGTTATTGAGTTTGATGTAGATTTCTAAGGTTTTACATTAAAGCACATGTTTCAAGTGTGATTTTTGAAGGTTTGGAAGCATATGTTTATGTTTTTGTTTGTTTGTAGTTATTTATGGATTTTCTATGTTGGGGATGGTATTTACTATAAGGACCATGAAAAATGCATATTAATAAAAGATAAACACAAGAAAGTAAGAAAGAATGCACACAATTCAAATAAAAATATGATATTTCCCATAGTAAAGTTAAAAATTGATTGATTGATTGATGATGATGATGAAAACATTGTTGATATGGGAAGAACACATCCTAAAAATAACGCAAGGATTAGGAAATACATATCTTGAAGATGATAATTTGACTAAAATTGATCAATATTTATAGTTCAAGGCTACGAACAAAACTAAGGGATGTTTTGGATGATGTGCTCTATTGAAGAGCAAGATTGCATGGATTAGGATTGTTGTATTTGGATGGACTGGTTTTAGGATTGGATGGGATATGGATGGATGTTGGATATGCAGATTGGAATTTTGGAACCAATGACAAAGGAGAACCAAGTCTTATGATAAGGATAAAAGGATAATTGGTTGGTATTAGGACTGGCTAGGTTGTTAAAGATAGAAAACATGAGGATTATTAGATGGATGGTTTAGGATGTGATCTCAAAGGACTATGTCACATAGGAATAGTATGCTTTCTCTAAGATATGTAGTTGGATAGTGTTATGTAGGAAATGGCATGATGTTTTATGGTGTGTGATCAAAGGATGGATATGTCAAGAGTTTTCCAAAGCATGTTTTAATTTTGTGCACAAGTCATTATCAAGATCAAGGTAGGTAGGGAAGATGGATGGATGGAAATTTTATGAAAAAAAAATGGTAGATAAGACAAATTTCCAACAAGTGTAATGTTACACAAAGATAATTGGTCTTATGCATAACACCTATTTTCCAAATTTTCAAATCTACTAACACAATTAACACACCTACAAGAATTAAAATAATGATATAAACTATTGAGTAACCAAATGAAGAATGAACTATGGAATAACAACATACACTACAAATCACATCAATGGAATACAAAGAAACCAAATGGAACATTAATTAGAAAATACTATTTTTGTCTTTCTTCCTCTAGGTGAGTGGCCCTTACTCCTTTGGAGGAATGTATTATTTCATTCTAATACATTAAACACTAAGACACTCATTGATCCTATGACACTATCAAGATTGTGAATAATATTATGTTTTTATTGTTAAAAGAAAAGATTTCAAGTTTTGTTTGATAAAATCTTGCATAAAATTCTATTGAGTTCTTCTATTTCTCCTAAACTTTCCTAACCTCCCATTTGGGATTCAATGTGTTCGTTTATTGAAAAATATCTACCAAAATTTCCTTATAAGTCTTATAATTTAATATTTGTGCTCATGTACATTATGATTTTATAATTTAATTTGGACTCTAAAATATTTAACCATAGCCAATCATTTATTAGGGTGGTTTCTTCATAATGATCAATCTACTGATATGCCATGAAAGTGTGAAATGATTCTTTAATTAATAATATGTATTTGTCATCATGTTTCCTTTGGTTGTATTACATGATAACAGTTGATCTTTGTTTCTCCTTCTCCATGATGGGTGTCTATTGATATTCTCCAGATTATCTTTGTTTTTTTGAAGTCCAAGGCCATGATTGCTAAAGTTGAGCCTTTAAAAAAAATTCAAAGCTAAAAAAATTTGGGTTGTCTTGATGGCCTATCCTATTGGTATCTTCAAATTTCTTGAAAAAACACATTAGGGATTTGGTCTTATATTTTTTTTTATATATCAAAAGTGTGCTTATTTACATAAAATGAACAACTTTTGGTCAAGCATGGGGGTCAAAATATCAACCTTTCAAATATTTTTGATCAATTGGAATTATATTAGCATACATATATTATTCTTATCTTAAGTAATAAATAATTCTTGTACTACTCCTAAATCCACATAAACAACACAAAAGAGAGAAAAATATATTACTTTTCTATCTCAAAATTAGGGCATTGAATGGCCTCATCATTCTACACACCTTTCCATCAATGAGACAAATTAAATAGTTTTGAAGTTTTCAAATCTACTAGATAAGGTTTATCTATT
Organism: Sequoia sempervirens; assembly: GCA_007258455.2. Lineage (NCBI taxonomy): Eukaryota > Viridiplantae > Streptophyta > Pinopsida > Cupressales > Cupressaceae > Sequoia > Sequoia sempervirens. The sequence goes on from VDFB02004919.1 coordinate 506,269, forward strand.
ACACCTTCAATGTATGTGTTGGTTGTTGAAGCATTTGGCTACCTTATTTCCCATAAAGCTTTGTAACATGTCATTAAAGGCCAATTAATTGGCATTTCATGCCTTACCCTTATAGAAAAGATAGCCTTTTTTAAAGAAACTACCAATTTCCTTGATATATTTATAAGGTAGATGGGTCAATCCTTCAATTGAGTGAAAATCAATGTTATAGGAAGATCCCTTTCCATTGCCATACTAGTTGAAGGATTTCACCTAGAAGTGGATTGGGAAAGGGGAGATGTTCAATTTCATGGGCACTGAATTGTTTTTGAATTTTTAGCCTTCATCTTGGGGTAATACGTTATGTAATGGGTTGAAAAGAAGATATCCATCTAGATTACCAATCATGTCCCCTTGGTTGGTAAATTGAAGATTTGCACTAAGGTATTAGTAGCAACCCATATCTACTACTTCTCTTGTTAGGATCCTTCTAAAGTTTCTTATGATAGGCTCACTAAACAATGACATGACTTCCTTTGACCCTATGCAAAACTTATGATAGGATCACTAAACATATAAATGGATTCCTTTGGTCCTATGCCAAATAGAATCGATAGTTCCACAATGTTGCTTGGGACATTTGTTGTTTAATTGAGGAAAAAGTTAGGATGAGCATAATTGGTGTTTATAAACAAAACATCACTTTGTGATAAGTGGGTGGTTTAGGTTACTGATGATTTTGAGACTTGGAAGATTCTCCTTAAGAAACACATTACCTTTGGCTCATTATATGGCTAAAAAAAGTGCAATATGTTAATTTTCATGCTCTTCTAATCACAAGAACTCTAGTTAAAATTACAAGCTCCTTTGTGGTTAAGAGCATCTAGAAGTCCTTTGACATATTTTATCCCTTCCTCAAGTGGGTGGATATGGTTTTCAATCTAGTCTCTCTTTCAATGACCATAATATTTGTTGGTCTCTCATTTTTAATTATTCTTGTTTTCTCATGGTACAAAAGCTTGTTATTAAATATCTTCAACTTTTTTGTAAGGGTATCTATTCTACTAGAGATTGGAATCAATGGTTAGTGTTTCTAAAGATATTGTATCTTTCCAATGCTAAATTTCTTCCATACTTCACTTTCAAGAACTCGTGCCTAATATTAGGCTTCACAAGTTAGTCCTTCAACTGCTTATAGTTTGGTGGAAGGATTCACAATGGAGTGTCAACACTAATTAAAGAATTACGTGATTTGGATTCTCCACATGATCATAAACCCCTTCTCTCCTACCCTTTACAATCTCAACAAACAATGGGTGATCAATTCCCTTTAGACTTGACTCTATCAACTTAATTGTATTTGGCAATGTAGGATAACAACCAAAATTGTCCACTTTATCTAGTGCCTAGTCTAACAACCGATCCCTATTGGTGAAATAATTTCACATATTGGTATTAGTCATCCAAGATGGCTTGCTTTCTATAGAATGGGGACCTTTGCAAAAAAAATTATCAACTTTTCCTAGGGGCCTAGAGTGCTGGGAAATGGATTTAGATATTTTTCTTATTCTTTTTGCTAAGAATTTTTTCTTGAAAATTGCTTTTTTAGGGGATTTGACTTTTGGTGATAATATATTGCTAAAATTTAGAATTTTGTAGAGGTTCTATTTTGTTTCAAATATAGAAGTATAAAAAAACTTTCTTTAATGCTAAGGTTGAAATTTTTTGTGTACTTACCTTTGCATATTTTCATATCCATTCACAAGTGGAAAGTGATGTTAAATCTCTAGCATCTTTAGGACCTTTTGAACCATTGGGGGAGTGTGCCTTGTACTATGAGTAGAATTCCACTCAATGGTCTTCCCTAATGGACATCACCACTTCCTCATAAGTAATAGAGACAATCACATAATAGAGTTATTTTTTATCATTTTCTACTTAGAAGAGGGGCTAGAATCGTCTACATGGAAATCCTACTAGTCTTATTGGGTGGCCTTCCCTAATGTAGGGTGGTGTTAAATTTTTTTTTTTTTCCTATGCTTCTTGACTAAGATATGTTGGTTCCCCTTTTCATCCAAGACTTGTAGAACAATTGGGATACCCTTAATCCTACCTCCAAAGAGCCCTCTCCATGGGTGATCCCTTGCCAAGATGATCTATCTCCTCCTCCTGTTGGTGTAGCCATGTGCACCTAGAGTGTTGAATTGATGCCTTTATTTTTGTTGATTGTTCACTTGTGTTTTGATGGGTCATACATGTCAACCAAGTGTTTCTCATTGTTGAAATGGTGAAAATTGCATATCCATGCTTGTTTCCCTTATTTTGTAGGCCCACTTCAATAAGAGTTTCCTTAATGCAATAACAAGTCTACAAGTCCTAGCTTGAACCCATCATCATTCATCCTCCAAAACTTGGCTTGACCCCTAGATCCCTATTCACTACCCTAGATTAGATTTGTGAGTGCAAAATTGACTCATGTCATTTCCATAGAAGTGGATCTAAACCTCAAACTTTTAAATTCCAAAATTCAAAGTTAACCTTGTCAACTCCTTCCCACTAGCCATTGTGAGCTGACCTAGCACACACTTTTGTGTTATGTTGTTGTATTTAAGGACCTTCATTATTCCATTTGAAATCAAGTTGCATTCCCTAATCCATTTTCACATCATTAGGATTTCAAAAGTATCATTAGAGTATATTCCATCCATGGTTACCTAATAACTTGAGTCATTGTTCCAAAGTCATTGACTCAATTTTCCTAGGAGCTTTAATACATCCTTATTTAACAAGTCCCAAACAATTTCTAGCAACACCACCCACATTAGACACAAGTAAAACAAATTGAGACACTTTAGTTACAATTGCTAATCCTCTATCAACTCACTTCCATGAGTTAATGTTCAATTCCACATGTTAGATTAGTTCCACATGCATAGAGACTACTTTTGTAAGTACAATCTCAACAAAACTAAAAAACAATCAATTTATAAATTCTAACACTTTTATTTAAACAAGACCTTAAGTTTCAACACATTACTAAATCAATTTCTAACATCCTTAAAAACATATTCCGCCTTTCAAAATGAAATACTATATCTAATTTATTTAAATTCCATAAATTTAATTACATATTTTTTATTATCAATCCCAACTCTTAACTATAAAACATTATTAAGATTTAAACTAAAATATTTTTATATAAAAAAACCATTTTTCCTTAGAATTATAAACCACCTAATATATAAATGTGAACGAATAAGCTAAAAATTTGAAAGGAATAAGTTATACATTGTGGAAAGGACATAGCAAAGGTGATAGAGTGGAATAACAGGTAAATGATGTTGGTTGGAGATAAGTTGAGATCAGCAAGACAACAACAGCAGTTGCTACCTCTGCTTCCCACATCACATCGTTACCTACACTCCCTTATTCTTCGGCTTTTTCTCACACAAAGCTTCCCCACTGTCCCATGTCCAGGAAGTAGAAAGAATATTCAGCCTAATTTATGGAACACCACACAGACAACATATTCTCACTGGACATAGTGGACCCCAATTCAGCTGATGATGACAATGAATTCAGTGAATCAAAGAATATGGTTAATTCATTCTTTAACTCAGACTGTATTATCTTTACACCGCCTAGATCCAAAAAACTAATAACTAAAAGATATAAGATTTATAAATCTAAAGCTTACCATGACAAAAGAAATGGATCTGGGGTGGGTAAAGCTGGGCTACTGAGAATCTTATCACTGTGCAGGGTTATGTAGAGGAGCCATTACTTTCATTTTCATGGGGTGATGGGAAAATGTAAGGAGTTTTAGATTTTTTTTTGGAGGGTTCTATATCATTTTGTTTTTCGATATAAGAATATTATTCTATGTTTTTTATTAGGTAAGCAGGGTTTTGAAAGGGCTCTCATTTGTATACAAGGAGAAAGATAGAGCAATAAGCACAGTCCGACAACAAAGAACAACCATGCAGAACAGCGACAGGACTACAGAAAGCAAAGCATTTCAACAGCCTTACAAAACATAAAAAATCACCCGACCAACACTAAGTCATGGCGGTTTAAAAAATTATTGATATCTTTTTGACTGAAAACAAAAGATCAACAAACTTTTCAAAAAAAATTCTATTAATTATTTGATAAGTAAGAAATTGTAATTATAGATAAAAATCAAGTTTCAAAATATAGGTATCACTTGTGTTTAAACAGTTTTTTACATAGAACAATTCAATATTGTACGACGTATAACAAAAAAGAACAGTGTTATCTGAAATAGAAAATTGTTAAAAGATTTGTTTTTATTTTTATTTTGAATTATATATCAATAACATGTGTTTATTTGTATCTACATTTAAATATGAATACAAATTATATTGGAACCAAACATCTTTGCTAGTTGAAGAACAACAACATTAAGTTCAGAGGTTTTTTAATTTTTTTAATATCTTGAGAAAGTTTTAAATTGCCTCTCCAAACATTCTATTAAATTAGTAATATCTTCCAAACAAACCTTGGATTACTAATGTCTTCTAAATTAACAATATTTTATTACAATGTCATTTATTATAGATATGATTGATTTTAACTTATATATATATATATATATATATATAAATTTATTTTATTTTATTAAATTGTGATAGATTTTAGGAATACATTTTTGAGGTTTTAATAAAAATTTGGTGATAATGAGATAGAGACAAGACATCATCTTCTCATCTTAAAAAATATTAAAAATGGGAACATCTCTTTAAGGTGTGGGATGTTCCTTATTTAAGAACCTTAACTTTTAAAACTCGGATGACCTACGTTCCTATGATGTCTTTGGGATGTAAACATTTCCAAGGAATCTTAAGATGTCTCTCATGAGTACCCACTTTTAAATGATAAAAAAATGATTTTTAGAAGAAAAAAATCATAAAAATCCATCCCTATGAATCTCTCTACTATATACTATAAAAAATCTTGAACAAAGAAAGAAAAAAATCGTAAAAATCCATCCCTATGAATCTCTCTACTCTATAATATAAAAAATCTTGAACAAAGAAAGAAAAAAACTTTGAAAAGTAAATATCACCATTAAAGAAAGGCATAAGATGAAATACCCCATGATATGATGTGGAATTAATGACAATGACCATTTCAAAAGACAATTGAATGCAGCTCAATTCATCCATGCCTTTGCTTTGATAATCAACCCCTCAACATCTTGGAAAATATAAAAAGGAGTGGGAGGAATAGATGTCACTCCTTTTTTTATTTTTTAATGTGTGTAATAAACTATTGCCTATGAATGACTATCTCTAAATAGTGAATTTATCATCATAAAATTAAGTATTTTAAATAATATGTACATAAGAATAAAAAAACTATCTACTATAACTATCTAGATCAATATATCTTTAACATCTTTAGTTATTGTACTATTTTGAAATGATAATCAGAAAATCATATTTCTTTAGAGTTTTTTTCATAATGACCATACATTTTCTTTGTGTGACATCCCCAAGAAGGATATTATATGAAATCTATTTGATTTAACATCACTCAACAAAAATATGTGGATCTTATTTCAAAAATAAGATCTACTACAATTAATATTATCCTTAATATAATATGTAGAAATAGATTGAAAACCCTTAGAAATGAGACAAATAGCACAACTATCCACAATAACTAATTACTCTCATCAATTTAGTATGATTTCAACTTACAATCGACTCAATATTATTATATATTTCCAATAACAATAGTAACCAAGTTTATTATTCAAAATATAGTGAATCTACAACAATGGTGTAAAGAAGCCACTCAAAATTATAAAACCTGGGTGCTAAGGAAGTTTCCTATCATTCAAGAAATAGGCACTATAGAAGTTTCCAAAAATAGCACATCGTTGAAGCTCAAATGCAATCTTTGTGTGGAATTTCATAGTGATGGATAAGGGTTTTCATCCACTAACCAATTGTGGAAATTAGGAGGTTTATGTTGTCTAATATGTGTGAGGGAATGAATTCATAAATAGGGACAGATATCCTTTCTAATTATTAACATAAGCTTTAATAGTCCTCTCTCCTTGAAATTTCTTGCCCTAAAACAATTCAGTTTTGGATACTATAGGATGTTGGTACCTTCCCATGTTGCATCTTTAGTTGGTATGTCCTTCCATCACACCAAATACTTGATAATGGTTCTATTCCTCAACTTTCTTTCATGAGTTTCCAAGATATCCTCTAGTATCAAAATGAATTTTCCTTCATCATCCAAAGGTGGAAAATATTTGGAGGGTACAAAAAGCTTCCCTAATGCCTTTGTAAAGCAAGAAACATGGAAGATGTGAATTTTTCTATTCTCAAGTAGCTTTAGCTCATAGGCTACTTCTCCCACCTTTCTTACAATCTTATAAGGGTCATAAAATTTGGGATCCAAATGTTTTGCTCCTTCTTTCTTCAATGAAGACTACCTATAGTAATCTCAATTAAACCATGCCTCCAACTTCAAATACTACTTCAATATATTGTTTGTTTGCATAGAGATTCTATTGGTTTTGAGCATGTTGGCAATGGTCCTTAAGAGACTTCAATAAATCTTGACTCTACTTAATCATATTTGTTGCTCTTGGTGCCTTATTTTCCAATATTTCAAGATCCACAAAGGTTAAATCCTTACATCCATACAGAGCCGAAAAGGTGACATACTGATGGACATATGATGGGAGATATTATAGAAATTTTATCGCGAGTGTAGACACTTGACCTAGTCTATTTTCTATCCAAAAACATGATCTATTGGGTATCCTTCAATCTATTTTTTGGAAATCTTAGTTTACCCATTGGTTTGGGAGTGGTAACTTATGTTGGGGGTGATTTATGTTCCTTCCAAATGAAATAAATCTTGATAAAAAAGACTCAAAAACCTCTTATCCCTATCACTAATAATGTTCTTGGGTAGACCATGTAATTTGAATACCTCCTTGAAGAATAAATCAACAATTTTGGAAGCCTTGAAATCAAAGGATATGACATAAAAATGTGCTTGCTTAGTAAATCTATCTACTACAAAAAAAATGTTGTATTCAATATCATTTACTTTAGGTAACCTATCATAAATTTCATAGATAAACTTCATTACCCATACCATTTTTGAGGAGTTATGGATCAAGAGTAAGCCATGTTTCATACCTTGTGCCACATTAGATGTATTCCTACATATCTAATTATAAAAGCTATAAAAGAAAACACCAGAATTTGAGGATCAAGGATATCAAGGAAAAGGTACCTAGGTAAATGGGTGGTCAAAATTGTGGCTTCAAATGGTAATGTAGTGTATGAACCAATGAGTCGGAATTCAAATGGAAATCATGCAAATAATACAAAGTCCAAATTTTTACAAAGGCAAGGGAAAAAAGTAAAGGTTGGAGGAAGTGAATATCGAGTAGGAAAACTCTAAAATTTTGATTGAGAGGATAAAGGCAAGGAACAAATAAAAGGTATGCGCAGATGATAAATTATAATATCTTGATAGGAATAAAGGAAATAGTGGAGTTGGGTAGAAAGGTATACTAAAAAGGGAAACTCTAAAATATTGACATTCAACACAATCCTTAGAAAATTGAGCAACAAAAACCTCCACACTTAAAAAAATTGAGATCCTATTAACTTCAAACACATGAGAGGAGAAAAAAGGGGGATCACAAGGAAAAATTTAAAAAATAGGAAAATACACAATATATTTATGAAAAAAATTCAAATTGGGTCCCAACAACCTCCATCCTCATCCTCATCTATGTTGCACAAAATACCCTCAAGGTATTACACCAATCTAAAGGATGTGAAGTTGTGTAATTTATAATATGTTTTCTTCATGGCTCACTTGTGGGGAACTTAATTTAGCTCTAATGTGCATGAATATAAAATTCAAAACCAAAAATAGTAAAGTAATTCTTGAGTCAAATTCTAAAAAATATACCATGGATGCTAAATACCAAATATTGATGAAAAATAGCATGTGGTAACTTGTTGATCTTTCACTAGGTAAGAAATAAATTAGATGCAAATGTGTGTTCAAGATAAATTAAAAATTAGATGAAAATATTGGCAAGTATAAGGCTCAATCTTTGGTTAAGGGCTATGCTCAAAAGGAAGGCATTAGCTATGAATAAATGTGTTCCCCTATTATAAATATCAAGCCCATTAATACGGTTCTGTCTATAAAAATACTAGTTTGGTTGAAAGTTGTTTAGATGAATGTGAAGAGTTTTTTTAGTGGAGATGTTAAGGAGGAATTCTACATGAATCAACCAAAATATTATACCAAGTTGAGAGCAGAAAGTGTGCACGGTAGTGAAATTTCATAGATAAAATTCATTACCCATAACATTTTTGAGGAATTATGGATCAAGAGTAAGCCATGTTTCATACCTTGTGTCAGATTATATGTATTCCTACATATCTAATTATAAAAACTATAGAAGAAAGCACTAGAAGTTGAGGATCAAGGATATCAAGGAAAAGGTACCTAGTTAAACGAATGGTCAAAATTGTGGCTTCAAATAGTAACTTAGTGAACCAATGAGTCGGAATTCAAATGAAAATCACACAAGTAATACAAAGGCCATTTTTTTACAAAGTCAAGGGAAAAGAGTTACAAGGGTTGGAGGAAGTGAATATCGAGAAGGAAAACTCTAAAATTTTGATAGAGAAAGGGGATAAAGGAAAGGAACAAATGAAAGGTATGCACAGATGATAAATTACAATATCTTGATAGGAATAAAGGAAATAGTGGAGTTGGGTAGAAAGGCATACCAAAAAGGGAAACTCTAAAATATTGGCATTCAACACAATCAAAAAATTGAGTAACAAAAACCTCCACACTTAAAAAAAATTGAGACCCTATCAACTCCAAACACATGAGAGGGGAAAAAAGGAAGATCACAAGGAAAAATTAAAAAAATAGGAAAATACATGATAGATTTATGAAAAAAAATCAAATTGGGTCCCAACAACCTCCATCCTCATCCTCATCTATGTTGCACAAAATACCCTCAAGGTATTACACCAATATGAATGTGAAGAGGTTTTTAATGGAGATCTTAGGGAGGAATTCTACATGACTCAACCAAAATATTGTACCAAGTTGAGAGAAAAAAGTGTGCAAGCTAGTGAAATCTCTTTACTATATAAAATAGGCTCCAAGACCTAGTATGTCAAAATAGATGAGCATCTTCTAAGTCATGAACTCACCAAGAATCCATAAGATATCAATCTCTACCTCAAATATCAAGAGGGGAGATTTTAATCTTGATTATTTATGTCAACAATATGGTTGTCATTGGAAGTTCTCTGAAGATGATTGAAGTAACAAAGGTTGATCTTAAATAATTGTTCAACATAACCAATCTTGGGATTTTACATTATTTTCTTGGATAATAAGTATGGCAGAAAAAAAATTATATATTTTAACTCAAATGATATGCACCAAGACACATTTTAATAAGTTCATAATGACATACTACAACCCTATGTCAACACCAATGAAGACAAGTTTAAAAATATCAAGAAATGATTCATCATCTCACATGAATGGAACCCTTTATTTCTATTTGATAAGAAGTCTCATTTACATAACCTTCAATAGGTCATATATCAATTATGTTGTTAACTACCTTCAATTTTCATACAAGAACCAAAAGTGTCACTAGAAAAAGGTGAATCAATTTTTGAGGTACATCAATGTCCATGGTATGATGGAATATTGCTAAGAATATAAGTATAATAATCATTTTTGTTGAAAGGCTACACTGATGCGAACAATGAAAATTCTTTAGATTATAGGAAATATACTTTAGAATTTATATTATTTTTAGGATATGGTTTGATACCTTGAAGGAGTATACAATATAAAACCCTATTGATCACTATTTCATAGAATAAAAATATCACACCATAGGTGGAGCTTTTTATCGAGTGATGTGTTTGTCACATATTTATAAGAATAAGTGTACCTAAAAAATAACCTACATTTTATTTTACAACAACCAAGGTGTGTTGAATATTATTTGTGTAATGCCCCCTTTTCAATAACTTTATGTTTGTTGACCAGAATCCCATTCCCAATGTCTCATGGTCAAAGAGTGTATATGCATGCCCCTTCTTTCCCCATGTGCCTATCAGGTTCAAAAATTTCTAAGGTCCAAAAAAATCTAATTTTGTAGGTTGTCAAAGTAATAGACTTCCCCTTCTTGGTATCCCTTTCATTTGACCCTTGCTCCTTTCCCTTACCTTGTTAGAGATTCATACTTCTCATACTAGTATACCTCATGCCTAAATTATAATCCCCAAAAATTAGTAAGAGTTAAGTTGTATCTCTGACCTTTTAACTTTGATGTTCCCACCTTTTTGCACTATTCATTCATACCTACCCCTAGATGACTAGGAGCACCATTAATTATATATTTTTACTTAACAACCACACTAGAAGGTAGTTTCCCACCCAAGACCAAGGGTCAAATCTTAAGGGAGAAAATTCACATACAATTTTAAGTGAAGGATAAAGAGAGTAGACAAGTCAAACCAATTCAAAAGGAAACGAGAAAAGAGGGTCAATTTACTAGAACGCCATGATCAGCCACCTACTTCTTTGACACTAGTAATGAAATGGTTTTGTTTGTGCCTACCCATGATCTATGTGTAAGTCTATCATTTATCATTTTGTTAGGATCTCTCATCATTCATTGATTTGAAGAATATCACAAAGAGGGATGTGTTTAGATAGAAAATCATTACCTATTCTCAGAACCAAAACCGTAATTACCATCATTCTGAACACTAGTTTTTAGACAATTAGATTTGAGGATGAAGACCCTCTAATTTACTAGAATCTAGAGGATAAAAACCCTTTTGGATTCACAAGGTAGAGGATGGCACCCATTTTCCTAGTCACATAGTTTTACTAGAGGTTGTGAGCAAGCTCCAATAGTTACGAATTATAGTTGCATCAACTTTGTATGGTCTATCATTTGAAGAACAATTTAGGATGAAGGTACATGTTATGCACCTACTATAGTTGCCACTTCTTATGAGGGTATTGTGAATATTACTTTTATTGTTATCACATAGATTTTTAATGTATTTGTGACCCATTTAATTTATGGAAATACGCATTGTATTTCCAATCAAGGTTTTTGTTATTGCAATGATTTGTAATAGGTTTAGGATTTATTTGGTATAGATGATTAATCATTATATTTACAAGCTATGCTTGTTGCTATAGTAATTTTTTTAGGTGTTCTAGAACTTTCTAATAAAATATTGTGTAGCTCATTTCATGGTTTAGCACTATAATTTTTGGCTCATTGTTATGAGGGCTCCAATAGTCATTCCTACTATTACCACAACATGCCTAATGTAATTCACACTTTAATTTAAATAAGAAAGGCTATGCGGGTTATTTTATATCATTGTGGACCTATTTGACAATCTAGGTAATTTGCATTGAGGTATAAATGGAAAGGACCATTCTAAGTTAATGTATAATAGATTGATTTATAAAATAGATGCTCTACAACTTCTTTCACATGCTTGTAAACTCAAATTTAATCAAGATATCAATAAATGCAAGAATTACTAAAGGAAAAAATTGATTGTTAGATTAGGGTTTCATATTATTATGTAAAGGCAAGACGGTAAATTCTATATTTTTGGATAGTTTTAGGTTAAACATTTAAAATAAAAATTTATAAACCCTAAAATAATTTGGCTAACATTACAATTTGCAATCTATTATTTCATGAATGTATAAACACATTAAATTTTGGTGTCAAATTTGAACATGTTAAAAAATAGAATAAAACTCTGATATTGTTCAACTCAGGAGCAATGTTAATCATTTCACCAAATCAATTACAAGAGTGAAATCTAAAGCTTTTTGGCACTTCTTGATGTGTGCTCTTAAGAAAGTGATTTAATAATGGGGAGTTATTAGAATAAATACATATATTATCATATGGAAAGCATTTTGAACAATAATATTATTGATTGTTGTCAATAGGAAGGAGATTGCTTGGTTGTTGTTTTAGTTGTCATCTCATTATATATACTATTTTCCTATCAATAATAAATATATTCTTTGTGCCCCAACATTCATAATAATATGCAATAGCAAAAAGTAATAAAAAACTGATAGAAGTTAACTTTGTATCTAGTATAAAAATTTGGGTCTTAAGTGTGCAAGACCATTAGGATATTAGTTGTATGAACTTATTGGAATTGGAGCATCACCAAAAAGCCTAAAATAAGAATTTCGTATCAAAATATTATAACAAGGATGTGGAAAAGACATACAAATCAAGGATGGAATGGGAAACCTTTGAGAAGCCTCTCTTCAAAATTGTAAACCCAAAATTGAACTAGAAAAGTAAGTTTGATAAGTTCACCATTACATAAGCAACAAACATGTGTTAGCCCAAATGAACTTGTCAAATACCATTATAAACATGTATTAACCCTAGAAAAATCATCTCTATGCTAGAATTTGGAATGTTTAGTGTGTCATCTTCAGTTTGGATGCTTGGTATTTCATGTTCTTGCCTTTAGGGAGTTATGAGAAGGTGTTAAGTTGTTTCTCTACATTTGGGAGAGGGTTAGCTCTCATGTGTATGGTGAATAAATCCATTGTTTTAAGACTAAACCAATGTTTGTAAGTTTTTGATGTCAAAGTATCAGGACCCATGCGCTATCTTGCTCTCCCAAAAGCAATAACAGTCTCAATTTTAGATTTTTCTCTTATTTTTTCATGTGTTTCAAATTTTTCAATCATGTTAGGTTCTTTCTTTTCTTCACATGGGCTCCACAGTGGACTTGGATTCTTCTTTATATCCTCTTAATTTGTTTCTACCTAAAGAACCCACCTTGAGTTACATGTGGGGAAAAAAATAAAGAAATATATAAAAGAATCATCCCCAAGTTGGGCACCACAAATCCTTGTTGGGATCTACATACTCTTCCCTCTCTACTAGTCGACCAAAATTGATGGGCCAACACTTATTTTTGGCACCACATGAGAATTGGCAACCTTCTAGGACTCTCATTTCTGAATGGAAATATTATTTCTACCAGGCAAGTTCCATGTGAGGGACCCATATTTGCCAAATTCTGAGCGAGGCTACCACTGGGACCCATAAAAATTTTTGGCATCATTATAAATTGTGAGTATTTATCCCTAGTTGTTGACAATGCCTATTATGTTGGACATGGTATTAATCAACTACTGGAATATTTCTTGTTCTAGTCCATGGATTGAGCCTTTGTGGTTGTCGACACTTACACCTAACAATCTTTTACTAGCACTCTCCTATTCCCATTCTTGGCCATGCCAGTAATAATTCATTGATTGGCATTGTTGGGCGTTCATGATGATATCTTGACTACTTATACAGGCGATAGTCTATGAAGTGGGGTCTCCTTTTTTATGTTAATAACTCCTGGTCGTGGTATTACTACTACTGCGACAATTTCAATCCTGGTGGTATTTAAAATAAAATCTGAATATAGACTTGTGCAGAGGGGAGCTGGAGGAACATGTAGAAAGAAGAATATAGAGTAGTATGGTCATATTTTTCATCCTTAAGAAGCAGGCTAATACAAATTAATAAATTCCTCTTAGCTGGTGGCAATATGTAGTTTGGAATGAGGTTGCATGGGGTAGTTAACTAGCATCAGAGACCTATTAATCTTATGACTTTTTCTATAAAGGACAGAATTTAAGAAGCCTAATAGGCAAGTGGGGTTTAATTGATTATAAGTGAGATTAGAGGTTGTTCATCCTATATAATTTTGTGATAGTTTTTATAATGAATTGTGAGTTATTTTGTTTGTATAGTTCTTTGAGTTGGCTATCTATCGTAAGTACTTGACTCACAAACTGATTCAATTTGTATGTAATAAGGGAGTATATGATTGGGTATATTTAGAGTTTTAAAATCTATATAAGAACTTGTTGAGGCTGAGTTAGCTTCACTAATCATTTGTAAGTTACACCTTAGTTTAGAGTTTTTAACTCAAAGTGGATTTTTTCTAGATCAATTCTAAGTTTACTTAGTTTGAGCATGTTTGTTATGTTTTTTCCATGTTCATGGTGGTTAAGATCTTTTTTTTTATTTGCACATGTTGATGTGGTAAGACAACCATTATTAAGTGGTGTCAGTTCAATTTAAGCTTATTTGCATTCTTTTCAACTATAATATATGTTTCTTAAAAATAGTGTGTGGTATGACTGCCTTATTTATGGATTAAACAGTATCAAAATGGTCAAATCTTTTTGGTTTTTTCTTATTTTCTTGATTGTAGAGGTTGCAAGTGTATGCCATCTATGAGATCAAGTGGAAAGGAATATTAGTGCCTTTTGAGCTTGAAATTTGATCAAGAGTGGTTAAGGTTAATGAGGATAGAGAGAATGAAAAGAGATGGTGGAGACGTTTGATTCTCAAGGTTGCAAATCATGATGTTTGTCTTAATAGCCAAGATGAGTGTTCCTAGGGTACCCCAAAAAGAAGGTGAATTCAAGAAAGTGAAGATATAGATCAAGGAAGAAATCTAAAATATAATAAATTCTTTAAAGTTGAGGCCAAGATAGATATACATTATATGTGGACACTAAAATAATTTCACTTATATTATTGTATTACTTATCATCCTCTAATATCCATTAGTATTTGTAGACACTTAAATAAACCTGATTGATATTATGCATCTGATTTTGATAAACTAACACCAGTTCCTCCTAAATCACTTCGGATTAACCAATTAATTAAATAATCAACATTATTTAGTTAAATTCATCAAATTCTACTATTAATCAAATAATTAAATTTTATTAGATTAATTCACCTTTCTTCTGACTAATGCTCATCATATTTAATTAAATCCCCCTAAACTCCTCTCATTTGATAAAATAAATCAAATATCACAATCCCCTAACCCCTCAAAGTTAATTAATTTTGAATTAATTAACCTTAAGCCACTTTCTAATCATCATTAACAAATCCTCTAGCTTTTAACTCAAGAGTTAAATAAACCCATGGTCAACTAACCAGGTTGCACATGAAATTCATGTCTTTTAATTATCTAATTACCCTATTTATCCTCACAATGGCATATTCCAAGGAATATTTCTCTCGACCACCTCCTCATTCAATTTCCCTCCAAAGGTTTTAAATAACCTCTTACACATTCATAAATACCTCTTACATGCCAGCTTGTGTCTTACAAGGGCATTTATTCCTCTTACACTCTCAACAACATTCCCTTACATCTCCAACCACATTCATTTACTTCTTCTTACATCCTTTCAAATCCTCAACCATTTTCATTTATTTCTCTTCCATGTCTTTTACTCTGTACACATTTTCCAAAATGTGCTCCACCCTCATCCAATGGAATTGTGACAAGTGTCACATTCCTATTGCCTCCCCTTTTATTCCACATTCACCAATTTCTCTCATTCTTCAACCCTTGAGTCCTATAAGTAGAGGCTTCCTCTACACAATATAGATCCACAACATGAAGCATTCTCACTATAGGCATTTTCACTCATAGCATTCACCATTTTCATCACATTTTGAGCTTGTTTCATCATCTTAGGTACTTGGAATCAACTACATCAATGGAGCTTATCAAAGGGATTGGGAAAGGGCTTCTTTTCGCATCAAAGGAGCACCAATCCCCCTATGGGATGAAGGTTTAGTTGTTTTGGATTGATTACATGCTATCTTTAGTTTGTTTGTGCTTTCATTTTCATGTTTTCATCTTGATTTAGCTAAAAATCTCATAGGGAATAATTGATTTGTGTTTCTAACATGATTAACTAGTGTTTGTTGGTCTTGTCTTAGTAAATTGCAGATTTGGTGTTCACATTTTGGTGCTAGAAGGGGGCTAACCTTTTATTTTGACAATTTGGCTTGAAAATATCATTTTTTGTAGCTACAGGAGGGCGATGCCACCTTTGTTCCATACAACACCACCTTTGCATATAGTGTCGCCTTTTCTTGCACATAGAGTGTTGCCTTTGTTTCCAACATCACATCACATCACCTTTGAACATTCCTATCGTGTCACCTTTGCAATAGTGCCTCTTCTGTCTACTCAACTTTTCTGCTTAATTTCTGCTTTCTGATAGACCACCGCCTCTGATTCTACGTCGCCTTTTTTCTACAGCATCACATTTGTGCTCTTTGTCTGCTACAGAGTGCCTCCTTTGCATCTCACCAGAGTGTTGCCTTTGCATTTAGCATTGCCTTTGTTGTCTAGTGTCGCCTTTGCAGAAAGAGGAAGAAGATTGACTTGGAAAACTAAAAGCATTTTTTAATGCTTATTGTAATAGCTTAGGCTTTCCAATTTTGCTTTTTTATTTTCTGTTTTAGGACCAACTAGCATTAATGTGGACTTAAAATTAACCATCAACTCAAGTTTTTTCAAAGTTGGACTAAAATTGAACATTAGGAACTTACTAAACATTGCTTTGTGGGCTAAAATTGAACAAGACAAATTCACACTTAGATTTTGATGCTTAAAACAAACTCACCTTTACTTTGGGGATTAAAAAAATCTTGTGCCTTCTTTGCTTTCTGATTTTTTCTATTTTTGTCACTTGGAATGCGCATGTACTTCTCTCACGCCATTCGGCAATCTTGAGAATCAAAAGCATTCCATTGACATTGGTTGTCTAAATCACCCACATCTTTCAATTTGGATCTAAAAATGAACCCCATGCAAGTGTAAGGAAAAGGCATTGTATGTGTTCTCTCCTTGCGCTTTATGTGATCTGGGTAGTCGAACTACAAATGTACTTCCTTTCTTTTGTCTATCTTTAGAGGGCCTCCCTCCCCGCTTCGAAAGGAGGGAACGACCCAAGCAGAAACAAGCTAAAGCCGAGCTCTTTCAAGCTATTAAATAAATAATGTGTGTGTGACGAAAGTCATACGTAATAGGTGCAAATGTGTCATACTCACAAGTGTCACCCATAGTATCCATGTGATACGTCAAAATATCTTCTTAGGAAGGGGCTGGGAGGCCTCTTGACTGACCATAGTCTTGAGCTAATCTTGCCACGTGTATGGCCACCTTGAATGAAAGCCGTTATTACGAACCATTTGGTTAGTGACCAAAAACCTTCATGATTGTTGGTGCAGGAATAGTCGTTCAGAAGCTGCCCCACATTTGTACTATTTAAAGTAGAAACAGGAAAATCCTTAGGATCTCTAGATCTTCAGGATTTTGAGATTTGGTGGTCTCGAGAAGTGTGTCATGGAGGGAAGCCAGTATCTCCAAATCTCTAATTGTTTGCTTTGTCTGTTTGGAGAAATCCAAGTGGGGATAATCAAGTAGTATCTTTGAAGCCTAGGATTGTAAAATTTGCGAGTCAATCAAACACATTGCTTGGATCTCAAACATTGAAACAAACATTAAACAAATCATCAAAATTTCAAACCCTTTGGAGAGAGTGAATAACTTTGAAGGGTCCAATTATTACTACTTGTCCCTAGGGATTTTATCCTTAGAGGCTTCTAAACATTTGGACTCATATCTCAATTTGCTCTCTCCAAAGTCAACCTAGGGAAACTATGGCCTTGACTTTTTGATTTTCACATAATGGACCTTGTGGAATGAAAAGGAGCTAAGACATAGACATTTAGTTTGGAATTTAAACAAGATGTGTTGATGTGGTAGAAAGAATCCATTTAATCAAGATAAAAGACAATTGAACCCCACATATGTGTTTGTTCTCATGGTTTCTCAAAAAATCAAGATTCCAAAACAAAAGTCTTTATGCCATAACTTCAAGTTTAGGAGTCATACTCAAAAGGCTATAAGAAGATACATTATAAAGTGCAACCTAAGGCAATACCACAAGATAAGCAACTCCACAAGGTTTTATAGACCCATTCCGTTGAATAATCCGGACATGTATGCTCAATATAGACCCTATGATTTTTGAACACTTTAGAGGTCTAGCATGTTCTTCAACACCTTGGTATTGTAAACAATGTCTTTCTAGGCTCATCTAGGATCAAACCAACACTTCCATTTGTCATAACATTTACCAAAACCCATCTTACAAACAAATTTTAGAACTTTGGAAAGATCATCTTTTTTGGCTAGGTATGTGGGATTGAATCCTTTCTCACACATTTAGTTAAATTGGCACCCCTTTTGGAAAAGTTCACCCCAAGATCACATCTAAACATTTTTGGATCTACAAGTCCATTATCCAAATCAAACCAAATCAAAATCAAAATAAAAAAAATCCTAAGGTCTAGTATTCATCCAAAGTTCTCAAAAGTTCAAACATCCATATCATTCACCCCTCATCATTCACATCATCATTTGATCCTTAAAGACGTCCTAAATTTCTTTTTGTACCTAAAGTTTAGATCAACCCAAGGAGTTAGAGGTTTACCTCCCATATTCCTAAAAGTTGATCCTAATTTTATGGTCCAAACAATGTCACAATAAAAGATCATGGAGAAAAATAAAGAAAAATCAACCTTGAGTGATTTAAGTCAAACAACATCAGAATTCAACCCTAGGGAATTTATCAACCCTCCACTTAATCCCCCTGAACTACCACAAGATCCTCAAGAGGGAGGTTTCCAAGAAGAGGATGTCACCAACAACTTCCAAGAGATGTCCCAAGATGAAATACTAGAACTAGTTCAAAATCCCGAAACACACAAGCTTGTCAACATAGTCATGAGGCTAAATCCCACAATACATGTTGGCATTGGCAAAGGAAGGGGCTAAACTCCCTTATAATTTTGATGTGAGCACTATTGTTGTAAAACCTTTTGGGAACATGCCTCAAACATCATTCATTCCTTCATTTCCAAGCATCATCCAACCAATCATTCAACCATCATCATCACATGTCCCAATTCAACCAATGATCACCAAGGGAAGTTCATTACTCCAAGCCCTTCAAGGGCATCCACTTGTCAACAACCAAAATTTAGAGGCCAACTCAATCTTGGATATTCCTAGTACCATCCCACAAGACCCTAAACATCCATATGTGCCACTCATTTTCTATGATACAAACAACCCCTCCATCTTTTCCGTGACACCAACATACCCTCTCAATACACAAAGCTCTCTCCCCATTGTATCACAAGGACAAGTGGATTTATTTGGACAAGTGGGTACTTTCAATGTGTCATCCTCATTTCCACAAGGGAACACACCATTTCCTCTCTTGACATCATCATCCACACTCGTTCAAGGTATAGGGAAAATCCCTTCATTAAATACATCAATCCAAAACCAATCAAATCAAATCAACCCCCTAAGCACAAATCAAATCAACACATATATCATACCAAATCCTTCAAGCATGCCATTGATATCACAACACCAAGTGGCACCACTCCAAATCTCTCAACCAATCATCACATCATCTACAACACCTCAAGCATCCCAAAAAATAGTCTCCCAAGGACTAAGCACATCAACCATACCGTCCACCACACAACCCCTTGTCATCACTCAACAAACACCTCAATAATCACTCCAACAATCTCTCATCACATCATCTCACACCATCCCACAAAATCCCCCACCACCACCACTGAATCCAAATATAGAAAATAAGTATAGTATCACATTGCAAGCAATGTAGCAAGCTTATCAAAAGGCCTTGCAACAATTTCAAGCACAACAATCCCAAGCTCAAGCACAAGCACAAGCACAAGCTCAAGCTCAAGCTCAATCCCAAGTGTAAGCACAAGCTTTTCTACAACAACAACAAGCACAAGAACAAGCCCAAGCTCAAGTTCAAGCCCAAGTGCAAGCTCAATACCAAGTGTAGCAAGCAAAAGCACAAGCCTTGTTACAACAACAATCCTACCAATAAGTCCTACAACAACATGCACAACAAGTCTTGATAGCACAACAACAAGTCATGCAACAACAAGCTCAGCAACAAGCGCTATTGGCTCAACAACAACAACAACAATAGAAACAATCCCAACAACAAGCATTGTTGGCACAACAACAATAGGCATACCAACAAGTGTTGCTCACACAAAAAAACTTACAACAACCTTTCAAGAACATGCAACAAAATTCCTTGAACCCAAACACACAAAACACCCCATCCTTCACCCAACAAAACATTGCATCCTGAAGCATGCACATCCTACCACCGAATCTGCAAAATGACCTCTCCACACAAGTAAAATTGCTCTCATAATTGTTACAGGACATCCAATCCAAAAAAGTGAAAAAATCACACACACAAGGAAATTTTTGCCCCTATCTATTTGATAGAATCATTGCTATGGTTTCATTCCCACCAGGATTCAAAATACCAAAATCAACAAATACTATGGAAAGGGAAATCTTGAGGACCATATCAGAGAGTTTCACGTACATTGCATGGAGGTGGCATATGATGACTCTTATCTTATGAGGCTTTTCCCTCTAAGCTTGGTTGGTCCCGCAATGGAATGGTTCTCTCACTTACCTCTGAAATCAAAAAGTTCCAAGAAATCATGGATTTATTCATAGAAAACTACTCCTTCAACCTAGACATGGAGGTAAGCCTAGAAGAACTATCTAGCCTCAAACAAGCCAAGGGAGAGACATTTGTGGCTTTCTTGCAATGATGGAGATTTAGAGCCAACAAGAGAAAATGGTCCATGCCAAAGGAACAAAAAATTGGGACCATTATCTCTAACCTTGAAGGGAGCTTGTCCTTCCACTTGAAAATGAAATGCATAACAACCTATGACCAACTGATCCCCAAAGCACTCAACATCGAAAGAGCCCACATAGCACAAGGGGGAACACCTGTGTATCAAGACAATTAACCATCGACAAGTTATAGTGACAAACCTCACATGTGGGCCAAAAACAAGAGCATAACCAATGATGGTGTTGTTGACGCCAAGGTTGTTATTAGTACCCCAAGGCAGAATACATAGCAACAAACATACCCACAACCACAAATCAACACACAAAACACCCCACAAACCAACCCATCACAACAACAACCCAACAATCAAACTATCAACAACGTAAACGCTCAAGGGGGACCACCCCCAAAGAACAAATACCCCCCAAAATGAAAATATACACCACTTGGGAAGCCCATTGAATATGTCATGCAACAACTATTACTGGAAAATCTCATCACACTCCCTGTTTATGAAAATTACCAAGAGTCTCAAATTAAACCACCATGGTATAATGAGAAGCACCTTTGTGACTTTCACAAAATAAAGGGACACACGACAGCTAGTTGTATGAGACTCAAAAATTTGATCCAAGATCTCATTGATGATAAAGTTATAACCATTGAACAACTAGCAGGGAATCAAGATCTCAAAATATACATGAATCCGATCCCAGATCATAATAAAGGGAACAACAATGGTAAAGGAAAGAGTTACAACAATGTGAACCATATCTATGACCATGTTGTAGAATCATCAGATGAATGGGTAACAGTTGTCAATATCAAAGGACCTAGAGCCGAATGTGGAGTCACCACATGTAGTAGCAGAATTTCTATCCCAGGACCTTCACCACCACCCAGGGCACCAACCACCAATCTAAAATCAAACCCTAGTGGTTATAGCATTTTGGAACAACTAAAAAGGACCCTCACCCAAATCTCCATCATGGAGTTGCTTAAAATCTCACCTGCACATAGGGACATCCTAGAGAAGGCATTGGTCGCATCCTCCATCCCACAAACCTTGATGCAGACCAATTTCAAGCTATGGTTGAACATATCACTACACCACACCTCCTTACATTTTTTGAGCATGATCTCTCAACCCAACCGTCTCATAACCGCGCACTCCATCTTGAAGTTTTAGTCCATAAGAACAAATTCAAAAGAGTCTCAATGGATGGGGGTGTGGGTTTGAATATTTGTACCCTACAGCTAATAAAGAATTTGGGATTTTTAGAGGATGTCATTGAAAAGGGAAAAGGTATCACCATCAGGGCATATGATGATCAAGAACAGGTATCCCAAGGCACCATTCAACTCCCTATCCAAGTAGGGCCAGCAATCATGGAAATTACTTGTCAGGTCCTTGACCTTGAACTCCCCTACAATATTCTCCTAGGACGTCCATGGATCCATGGGATGCAAGCTGTCACATCCACGTTTCACCAATGTGTCAAATTCCCTTACTAGAATCAAGAAGTCACGATCCATGGTGACCCTGAAACTTTTTATTATTGCAAAAATATGGAAGCCAAGTATTACAAGATCCCCCAAGTTTCAAAAAATTATGAGGGACCCACATCCCCGTATATTGACCCATCCACTTTAGCCTCCACTTCTGAGACAAAGACCCTACCATTCAGAACATCCTAGATGTCAAGGTTATAATCCAAGATAATGGGTGTGGAGACTATAAAATGAAAAGAAGTGCCTTTGTGATAGGAGAGTTACCTCAATCTCCTAGATCTCATGGGAAACCACAACCAATCGAAACATCTCAAACTTTGAAAGAAAAACCCACCACCTTCAAAAGGTTGGGAGACCTAAGCAAAGAGGTGGTAGAAGAGAAAGACGTATCGAGCCTCTTATATCAAGATGAAAGGCCTGTACCAAATCTTCCCATGGAAGAAAACAACAAAGGTCTACAATTAATGTTTGGATGGGGCTAGAAAAAAAATGAGAAGCTCAGGGAAAATGAAAATTTGGCTTGTTTGAACCCATCATTCCTTAGAAGTTCCCTAAAAATATTGGTCTTGGATGTACCCCTACAAAGATAACCATACTTGGCAAAGGTGATTATGTTAAAGTGATCAAAGCTTCCCTATCAGTACCCATATCGCTTAGTAGTCCCTTTGAGGATTCTATCTCTAACCTACCCATGCTATTCAAGGATTCCTCCCTTTTTATGATAACCACTATGTCATTTGAGTCGAACGACCAAGTCACTAAACTAAAGCTTGTTTACCCCCAACTCATAGACTGTGACCAATGAGGACCATCGATCTTAGATACTTTTGAAAACAATGAGGCTCTCTTAGAATTCATGGGACTATGGGATGATCTACCACATGGAGACCACAAAGCAAGGTTTGATATTGAGTTGGACACACATGTGTACTATGGGGAAACGATTGAATCTCTTAGTCACAAAATTGAAAATCTAAGAGTAACGTCGTGATCCTTAAGTGAAAACTGAATTGTGGCACTTTATGATCCTAAAATAGTAAAGACAAAGGACGTATCCGATGGTGAAAACCTCTCTGAGGTGCCAAAGGATGAGGCATTCAATCTTCCCCTTAGTTCCATCCATCAAGAAAAATCAGCAGTCCTAGTGCAACCCGGTCAATTTGGGAACTGAAGAGACATCGTACATCACTTTCTATGCCAAGTCACTTTTGATCAAGGAACAAGAAAATCTAGCTGCATTTTTAAAGGAAAGAAAAGTGAACTTTGCATGGACATATGCTGACATGTCGGGCCTTGATCCAGAGGTAGTAGTCCATCATCTAAAATTTTATCCAAAGGCAAAACCGGTAAGATAGAAACTGAGAAAGATGCATCCACAGATCGCCTTTTGGTCAAACTGGAGCTACAGAAACTCCTTGACACTAGCTTCATACGACCCATTGATTATCTAGAATGGGTTTCCAACCTTGTACCTATCTCCAAGACCACTGGGGGAATCTAAATTTGTACCGACTTCAGGGATCTGAATAAAGTGTTCCCTAAGGATGATTTCCCTCTTCCTAACATAGAAATGATTGTAGATCTGACGGCAAGGCATGAAATGCTATCATTAATGGATGAGTTTTCAGGATACAACCAAACTATGACCGCAAAGGATGACCAACACAAAACAGCTTCCACTTGTCCATGGGGGACTTACTGTTGAAACATGATGCCATTTGGGTTAAAGAACACTAGAGCTACATACCAAAGGGCTATGAATCTTATTTTTTATGACATGATCCAAAAATCTGTAGAAGACTATGTGGACAACATACTAGCCAAATCAAGAAAACACCAAGACCACATATCAATGTTGGGCCCAATCTTTGATAGATTGGAAGAATATAAGGTAAGGCTCAATCCCAAGAAATGTGTCTTTGGCTTGCAATCAGTAAAGCTCCTAGGATATATTGTATCAATGAGGGGAATTGAGATAGACCCTACAAAATTCAAAGCAATCCTTGACATGGAAGCAGCATAAACACTGAAACAATTGAGGGGTTTACAGGGAAGGCTTCAATCAATCTGAGGATTCATAGCACAATTAGCTGATAAAACCATCACATATTCTCATCTACTCCACAAGTGGGTAGCATAAAAATGGGATGAGAAATGTGATTAGGCATTCAATCAAATCAAGGAATACTTACTGACACCGCCATTCCTCATGCCACCAATCTAGAACAAACCATTGATCCTTTACATATCAGCTACGGCAGCAACACTTGGGGCTCTCTTAGCTCAGGATGATGAAATGGGGAAAGAAAGATCCATTTACTATATCAATAGAACTTTTTTAGGGCACTAGCTAAATTACACATTCATTGAGAAGGCTTGTCTTACAGTAGTTTTTGCCTCACAAAAATTCAAGCACTACATGTTGGCTCATCAGATCAAGATCGTCGCCAAGATAGACCCTCTAAAGTATTTACTTTCTAAAGCAATGCTCATAGGACAAATGGATAAGTGGGTCGTGATCTTGATAGAATATGACATTGAATATGTGGAATGGAAATCCATCAAGGGACAGGTAATTGCAAATCAATTGGCCAAAGCACCTATATATGTTGAGAACCCACTGATATCAGAGTTTCTAAACGAGTCTATTTTCAACCTAAATAGTGCAAACTATTGGAAGGTACATTTTTATGGATCATACACACAGCATGGGGCAGGAGTAGGATTCCTCTTCATCACAGCATAAGGGGATTGTATATAGAAATCATACAGGTTATCTTTCTCCTATACCAATAAAATTGTAGAATATGAAGCTCTTTTCATAAGACTTCGGATTGCGGTACGATGGAAAATCATGGCACTCAAGGTCTATGGGGGCTCACAATTGATTATCAACCAATTCAACGATGAATACCAAACTAAGGATGATAAACTTACCCCATACAAAAATTTGGTGGAGGATCTCAAGGAGTTCTTCATTGACATAACATTTGAGCAGATACCAAGGGTAAACAACATAGCAGCTAATGTTATGGCTACAATCAGATCATTGCTAGATATCCCATAGAATGTCCCTAAACATGAATTCCTTGTACAACAACTTCTCATACCATCTTTCGAGGTACCAGAGTTCATATGTGAAATTGTTGGTCCTGGTGATCATTGGTACCATGACATATTCACCTACTTGAAAATAGGAGTCCTCCCCACCGACATCACCCCAAACCTCAAGAGAACCTTCATTAAAAATTCATCATGCTTCATCATCTTAGGTGACACCCTTTACCATAGGAGTATCGAAGGAACCCTATTGTGATGCCTTAACCCTGAGGAAGCTTTGACTACTTTAACAGAGGTACACAATGGCATTTGTGGTTCACACTCTAGTGGTATGACCTTGGCCAAGAAACTGTTGGGGACGGGGTACTACTAGCCTACTATGGAGAAAGAAGCTCACGACTATGTCATAAAATGTATGCAATGCCAACAACATGGGGACCTCATCCATGCACTAGTTGAGGAGCTCCAACTGATTATAACACCTTGGCCTTTTTCACAATGGGGGCTCAACCTCATTGGAAAAATCACACCCACCTCATCTAATGGACACAAGTTCATTATCACTGCCACAGAATACTTCACAAAGTGGGTTGAAGCCATCCCAATGACCTATATCATAGGAAAGCATATTTCCAAATTCATCCTAAACTGCCTCATTTTCCATTATGGTGTTCCACAAGCCCTTATCTCAGATAATGGAACACCCTTCAAAAACAAGGATGTTCGTGAGTTATGCCAAAAATTCAATATCCAACATCACTTCTCCACCCAATATTACCTCTAGGGTAATGACCAAGATGAGGCTTCTAAAAATACCATTCTAAAAATCCTAAAGAAGATAGTCAATGAAGTTGGTCATGACTGGAACCTACAATTGAACCCGACCCTATGAGCCTACCGAACAAGTATTTGCACACCTACAAGTGCAGCCCCTTTCTCCCTGGTCTACGCATCAGAATCCATCCTTCCCATTGAGATTGAGCTCCCATCCCTGAGAATATCATTGCAAAACCTCATCACTGATGAGGAATATTGGGTGTCACTATTGAACGAGATGGAACTACTGGATGAGTGGTGCATGGATGCTTTGAACCATCTATAGGTGTACCAGAACCGTCTCAAAAGGAACTATAATAAGAAGATCAAGAGTTGGTCATTCCAAGTCAGAGAGCTTGTTTTGAAGGAAAATCAGAAGAATGTACCAAATCTAGACAATAGAGGCAAGTTTGAACCAAATTGTTTGGGGCCCTTCATCATCACATCAAGCTACAAATCAGGAGATATCAACTATCAACACCAGAAGGGGAGCCTCTACAGGATCCCATCAATAGCTCCCATATTAAAAAAAATTATGCCTAAGCTTGCGAGGTATGAATCCCAAAATACAAAAAAATCAAAAAATGATAAAATCCAAAAAAAATTAGAAAAGGGATTGAAAATAGTAAAGAAAAAAATTGTTCTCTAGTGAAAACCACTTCGGTGGCACTTTGGGCAAGTACCTTGGTGAAAACCTAGCAATCAAGCACCTTGTGTAAATAAATCACTCTCCATCCACCATGGATTCATCAGCTCATTCTACATCACCTTCCACCACTTTCCATCACATTCACCCATCACATGTCCATATCATAGCTTGATCATGTGTCGGTATCATGTTCCCTTTTAGTACTACTTGGCACATTCATAAGGTCAGTTTATCTTACCTATATCGAGGTAGTCTATCACATCACATTGGGGGAATTTCCTTATACTTACATCAGATCAAATTCATGTATATTCTTGAAATCCTCAAAACATCAAAAAATCCAGAAACATTCATAAAACCAAAAAAATTCAAAAACATCCAAAACATATCCAAAAATCTAAAAACGGGTTGAAAACTGAAA
Organism: Sequoia sempervirens; assembly: GCA_007258455.2. NCBI lineage: Eukaryota > Viridiplantae > Streptophyta > Pinopsida > Cupressales > Cupressaceae > Sequoia > Sequoia sempervirens. Next base: position 533,403 of record VDFB02004919.1, read on the forward strand.
AAATTCAAAAACATGGTCATGTCAAACTACGTTGTCTCTGAGCTTGAATGCAGGCAAGGCTAATCATTGATCATCCCTCGAGGCATTAGGTCAGTCCTTGAGAGTCTACCATAATAAATTGACAATCCATACATGTTCATATCTCATCAATAAACAAGTTTGTGTCAGTCAAACTAAGTGGTCTTTGCGTGTCTAACATAGGAAAGGCTAATCTTTGATCAGCCCTCGAGGCCCCTAGGATAGGTCCTTAGGTTAGGTTCTTGGTCAAAATCTCATAAAACACCAAAAAAATTAGAAAATTTGAAAATCAAAAACATTTGTAAAACATCTCAAAAATCCAAAAATAGCCTCAAAACATTTCAAAATACCAAAAACATTCAAAAAATCCAAAATCATCCATCTCATTTCATGTTCACCCACAATAAACATTCACTCACAATAAATCATTCATCACCTTCAACCTTTCGCAAAGCAATCAGAAACAAGTATAGCAAATTGAAAGTGTGAACTTAAGCATAAAGGTCTTAAGTCTAGGTTAGTTGGTCAACTCTTGGTATCAATAGCCCATCATCTCGTTAGTAATAAAAATCATCTAATAACATCATGTCCTAGGATACATCTTTCCTACAATGGACATCAACATCAGGCATCTCCGTAGTTTAGTCTTGGATAGAGGTATGAAGAATATTGACTTGTTTGTGTACTTGATCTTTTCTTTTGATTTATCTTATTATGCTCATTCCAATGACCTCTTGATGATGTCTAATCAAAATTATTTAGAGAGAAAGGAATGGGGCATTGATCATTATCTTTCATTTTTTGTGTTTGTTGGATATTCTTGTAATATAACCTTGGCCATGCTAATTTTGTTTGGGGTGTATGGAGGATGTTTTGGATACCTTGTTGACTATTATATTGGGAGGTTTTCCCTTTCTATGTTTTGGTCTGACATGTTTGAAATGTATGAAGTACATTCTAACAAGGTTTTGTATGCCAGGTGTGAACAAGCATACTCCTTTGTTTTCCGAGTCAAATTACATCGCTCTCGATACCACGCCATCCTAGTTGTCTATACCTTAATGCATCGTATCTATGTGCATTATCAAACATAAGGAAAGTAATGCTCTTTACTTCCCCAATCCTAGGATAAGCAACAAATCATCATCACTAATCATCATGTCTAATAAAGTCTCGGTGACTCATAGACTTGTTGGACTTCTGCATCGTCTCGGAATCAAGGGTTGATCCCTCTCTTTCTTTTATCTTCCTCACATACTAACGTGGTATAATGAAATTCAAATAGCATCTATCTACATCCATCTTGTATCTAGAAACCATTAGCATCCTGCATACCCATACATATCATCATAATAGGAAACATCATCCATTAGTTCATCATCATTTAATGTGTTTAGCATAATATAGATTTGTTATTCTAAGCATCTTAAAATCATCACATTTTGCACCATTCATACATCTTGCATCATCATATAGCATATGGAAAAGATACTAAAAAATACATAAACATATCCATTGCATCACATCATCATTTAAGGTGTTTAGCATAATATAGATTTGTTATTCTAAGCATCTCATAACATCACATTTTCATTATCATCCATTGCATAACCATATAAATGCATCCATATAAATAGATCCATCATACATTACATGTAAATTCATATCATACATCGATAGCATCACATACATCATATCATAAAACATAAAACATTGTAGCACAATCATTAATTGCATCCATACATACCATATGCATCCATACATCCACAACACATAAGGAAAAATAAAATAACATCACATCATATAAATCGCATCGAAGCCATCTCATATATATATCAAAAAAAAAGTTTAATGTCATGAAACAATCGGAATCAAATATGTAATGTCATCATACATAATATACAAGAGGCTAATCAAAACTCAACCAATGAATGTGTATACATCATTTAATCAGGTTGTGCATCAAAAAGGTGTCTAAGCACTATTGGTGCCTTGAGCTCCCCTTGCTATGTCGGTCACTATGGTGGTTTCCCCAGCTCTAATGGTGTTACCCTGACGGTCTGCTTGATGGCCCCCCGCAAGACCTACTCGACACAACCTGGCTGATATAGGAGAAATCTAGCTCTCGGCACTCCTATGGACAGGCTCTATAATACAAAGTCCTATAATATGAGGCCTCCTACATGGTCCGCTTGTACATCTCTACGGGGATGGTGGCCTATCCCTATGCCTGTTGTGTTGTTGCCTTCAGTTGATGTCTAAGTCCAGTCTCAAGGGCCAAACCAAGGTCTGCATCCTACCTCATCTGGCACTCTTGTGCCACCTCCTATCTCACCTAATCCCTCTCCTGGGTCAGGGCCTGTATCTGAGCCGCTGTCTGCTGCAACTACCTTGTCAAAAGCTGAACCTACACCTACAACGATGCTATCTATTTGTCCTGAGGATCGGGACCTGATGGTGGCGATTGTGGAGGTTATTGTGGGGGTTGTTGGGGTGGCTGCGGTGGTGCCCTTTTTCCAATCATTGATACTAGAGGTGGCACATGTCCATCATTTCCATCATGTCTGTTGTGCCCATCATCTTTGTCCTACCCATCCTGTGGTTGATGAGGTGAATGTTAGGGCACCTATCCTATCTAGGCTCCTCTAACTCATCCCCTACCCACTACTGGTACTATAGGAAATGTTAGTCTGACAGGAGTGTGGGCTGGTCAATATGTATCATAATCCTGTGTAGTGCCCACATCTACAAGACCATCAAAGTAGAACCATGGCTGCATGACCAACTGTCTAAAATCATCAATAGCTACCTGGGGCTGGATCCGCTGCCCCCTGGCTATCTCCTGGGCACATCTAGAAAATATGACTTTGTAAGCTAAGTCAGGTGCATCTTGCACCTCCCTGAACTGCCTCACTACCCTATCGAGCAGGTAGCACTCGATCATATGGTGTTCATGCCCCTACATATATCTAGTCTGACAGAAATAGAATAACTGCTCATCATCATCATGCCACCTATGGAAATGGAGCCAGGGCCTCCATTGGAAGAATGTCATCTCATCAATAACCCGCCTCAAGTGTGAGATCCCAGTAATACATGTGTAATATAGGATGGTCATACCCTCGTATCTATAGACTGCATGATCATCACAATCTATCTACACATCTGCTATCATGGGCCTTGGTACATCTATGTGCTCATATGCCCATACATGGAGAAGTGCCACACCAACCCCAATGTTGTGAGCCCTGTAGTATACTACCAAATGCATGTCGTGATTGTTGGCAATCAGATTTCCCCTGAATGCTTGAATGACTAAATTCAGCAATCTATTGAAACATGGGAACTATTCTCAGGCTATGGGTATTCCTATGGAAAAGATAGACCTCCAGCTTCTAGCTTGGTTCCTATATGATGATCAATTAGGTACATGGATGATTTTCTTTGAGAAAAGGGTAAGAAGGACTGAACTGAATGCATGAACCAAAACTAAAACCTCGGTGATGCACCTAAATGACGGTAAACTTGCCGAATGATTCACAACTTATACCCTCCTGAAAATTTGTTAACACAGTCCAATTTGAGCAATTTGAACACATTAATAATTCATTAAAAGGTTGTATGTATTCTTTCCCTATTAAGGAAAACTGAGTTTTCACAAATTAGAGGAAAAAGAAAAACAAATTTTGAGCACAATTAACCACCTGTGATGAACTGTAATTGTATATATGCATGCATAAACAAGACAAAAATTTGAAGGTTTCAAAAATGAAACACATCAAAATTGCATCAAATTATTTAAACCATACAAAAACCCTGAAATCAGAAAGGTGAACTGTATTTCAATTAATATCACGAAGGAAAACCTCTGCAAAAAACGATAACCTGTAAAGCTGAAAAACTGTATTAAATCTAAAATATTGAGTTACAAGATAGTATTCTTTGCTGAAGGAAAAGGAAGAAAACAAGAACTAGTGGAAAAATGACTAATTTTTTTCACTTTATACAACAAGCCTCTCAAAGGCATGAAGATGAAACTGGAAGTCAATCTCAGTGTAAAAATGATAACCCCAAGGTAATCCACGAGAAAAAGCAAAAAAACCCTGAAAAGAAGGCTCAAACTCATGCAAAAATGAGTGCATTCAAGTTCAAACTCGAGGTCAACTCATAACTGAACTATAGAGCACTCAAACTGCACTGAAAATCCCACAAAAGTGGATCAAAACATGTGAAAGCCTCCTCGTTTATATCAATCCGCCCATGATGACTTGAACTCTATCTCCATATTGTTTTTAACCCCCAAAACTGATGTGAAATTGAAAGAAAACCTCTACCATTTGCTCTACTTTGCATGAGTGGACCCTCGATTGACTTTCACTTATATTCTTGCATGGATCTTTTGAAAAGGCAATCTTTTAATTAAATATTAAAGATAATCATTTAATGATTATTTTAATATTTAATATTTGTTAACTCCACCTTTTATTACATGTTAAATATTAAAGTAATAAAATCATTACCTTTAGTATTTAATTGAAATTGCTATTTTTCTAACTCCATGCAATAAGCATGGGTGAAGGTGAACTCAACATTTCAAAACCAAAAGATACTTTTTGAAGTTAGACTTCAAAACTTCATGGGCCATTTACATCATTAAGTTAATTGACTTTGATAGTCAATACCATGGTGGTAATAAAATCAAAATATTTTCCTTCTAAAACAATGGTCAAAATACCCTACCATTTGAATTAGGCTTTATTGAAAACTCTCAAACCCTAACATATACTCATATTCATTCGCATCTTCTGGAAAAGACCCAGCGCCGCTATGCACTATGGAGAAATAGGGTTTTGTTGAAGCTAATTGAGAGTTGAAGTTGAGACTTTGTGGAGAAATCTGGAAGCAATGCCGAGATCTTATGCAAAAAACTCGAACTGTTGATTAGTAAGTTATCTCCATTGTTTGTAAAAGCTTGAGTTTCCACTCTTAATTCTTTTTGTGCAAAAATTTATGGATTTTAGTCCATCTGGTAAGCGAAGACTGCGTCCTTGTGTATTTTTCATACATTCTTTTGATTATGTTGATATTTCTCCTACTGTTTGAGCCGCCATTGGAGCCTTAGTCTATGCTATTGGAATATTTTCTCTGCAATTGGCCTTGAAACTCCCAGGTCATGCCTACATGAGGTAGTTCTATTTTTTATATATATATTATGAGACAACAAGTCATTGAGGCATTTTGTCAAATAGCATTCGTGCCTTGTCTATGCTTCCATTTTAATGATAGGTCGCGGCCTCATGATATTTTTTGGAAACACAGTAAAACTTTCTCTGTTATGGCTGCGATTATATTCCTTTCATTCTGCCCCTTACTCTCGTTTGTAAACTTTGTTTCATCTGTGTAAGTATTTAAACCCCTCGCAAAAAATTATGAATGTTGTCCATAGTAGTCTTTATTGCAGTCAAGCTTCTATTGATATGAATTCCATGTGCACCATATGCCTCACCAACATCTATACATATTTCAAGACAATGTGTAGGGACTGCAGGAAGCCCATCATTCATGATGACACGAACACACTAAAATCCCAGTGGTATAAAGTCCTTCTCTAATGCATTTACAACTGATTTTAACATATTCAAAATGCTTAGTTAACTATGGTATAATTTGTCACCATGCCTCTCTATATAAGCTTGACTGAAGCTCACTTAAAGCAGATAATGAACATCTTCCTTTATGTGGAAGGAATAAAAGAAACACTGTATGCTTTCTAGTACAGGTTGTCATTGCATAATTTCTGGATATTTTCTTTGTGAGTTGGAGGGCTTGACTTTATGATACCTTAAGTTTCTCATGCCTATCTTTTCCTCTGTATAGAGACACCTCTTTGTAGACTTTGCAATCTTTGTACTGCTCCTTGCATTTGCTATAAAAATCTCCTTGATGACCGAAAACTTAAAAAAAAACAAGGGTACCACAGTGAATAGATTGTATCAAAATTAAAGACTAACATTACATTGTGAGGCATTGTGCAGTCACAAAGACTCCTTTCAAGGTCACTATATAGTTGTTAGCAACCATTCAAATAGGCTACTACCTTACAGATTTTATTGTCACTGTGAGCATACTCATGACATATCCTAATTTATAATTGAACTTATTGGATGCAAGCATAGCACTGATCTCTTTATCATTTATTGATTCTTGTTGTTGCTTAATTGATTGATCTATTTATGCTTGACTGTTCACTATCTTTCCTTGAAACTGGAGTATACATCATGCACTATAAACATTTTCTATCTCTCTTTGGCACCTTTAAATCTGTCTGTGCATTATTTGTTGATCTTTCATGCATAAAATGGCATTGTCCCTTCCATTTCTTAATTATTACTTCTTTAATGACTACAATCCATTATGCTTGGTGAGCTTATACTAGATTTCATATGTATCTTCAGTTACCTTGAAGACATAATTGTTTTCATCAATGCATTTGTTGTCCTATGTATTTTTAGCATTCAAAACATGACCGCACCTTGATGATTATGTGTTTCCTAAAAGTCTCGTAGCATTTGAAAGCTATATTTATTCTAATAGAATATTTCATAGTTAGAGATGTCATAGTCAGTCATAAAAAATCTCACAATGCACTTCAAACTTGCATTTGGATTGAGTGATTTTCATGAAGTATGCCATTTCATGGCTTCTCTATCAAGAATAAAAGCTTACTGTTATGGCTATCTATCTGATTCATGGAGTCACTGTAATATCTTTGTTTTCTTAATGATTGAAAAGACTGTAACATGGCATTGTGACTGTCATCTTCAAATATGAGATGATTCTTGTATATCAACTACATTCCATGCCTTTGTTTGATGTTGTCCCATGTCATTGTTTATGAGTTGGGCTCAACCCTCATGGGAGCCACAGTTTTCACCACTCATAACAATATCTATTGGTTTAAATGATGACTATACCTATACCTGCACACTAAACAAACGTATTAGCAAAATAATTGAAGACAGATGCTTCTATTGGACTTTGTGCCTCTTGATCATGTTATTTTCATTTTGTTCAAATCATCTGATGAATTCCTAATTGAATGTGTACCACATCTCTGTTGGTAATGTAGGCATAAGGAAGGACTTGATTCTTCATTTCTCTAACACCACTTTTCAACAATCTTGCAGGAAAACTATGGAGCTTGGAGTTGAACAATCTGGAGACACCGGAGTGGCGACAACTGAAGACTTCAAATGTGACAACGATTCGTCATTCCAGGAAATGACGAATCACCTTCTCTCTTATACCTATATTCTCTTCAGTTGTGTTGTGCACATTTCCCTTTTGTATTCATTAGTTGATTATAAAAATCAAATTGGCTACTCTCGCGGCTTGTGCGGGACTTCATTTTGTCCAATATGAATAAAAAATGACATTCTTTTATGCAGATTTATGAGTTCTTCTTTTACAAACATTTGTATAATCAAATTTTGAAATTCAATGAATACTTTTAGCAAAAAAATTGCACCTTTTTGTGATGAATGCAATTCAGCTCCACCTATTTTGAGCTTGTAGTGAAAAATAGGTAACAAATTAGCAACCTTAGAG
>VDFB02004919.1:541128-636599 GCA_007258455.2 Sequoia sempervirens
AAATGTATCTCAATTGGATAGCTTTCCTCAATACTATATCTCTAATATAGTGGTATTTGATCTCAACATGTTTTGTTCTGTCATGAAACATTGGATTGATAGAAAGCTTCACACAGCTTTGATTATCACAATGAATAACAGTCGGCTCCAATGATTGTCCAAACAATCCTGCAAGGAGCCTATGAAGCCACACTGCTTCTCGAGCTGCTACACAAGCTGCAATATACTCTGCCTCTGCGGTGCTTAGTGCCACTGAAGACTGCTTCCTACTACAATAGGAAATCATCACAGACCCCAAACTAAAGCAACAACTGGAGGTGCTCTTCTGATCAGCTATACTCCCTACCCAATCAGAATCAGAATATCCTTGCAATTGAAGATCTACACTGGAAGTGTATCTCAAGCCATATCCAACTGTGCCACGCAAGTATCTCAGGATATGCTTCGCTGCAACTAGATGTATTTGCCTTGGTTCACACATGAACTGACTAAGTGCACTCATTGCATATCAAATATCTGGTCTAGTATTAACTAGATATATCAATGATCCAATCAATTGCCTGTACATGGTGGGATCCACCAGATCTGAACTAGCTGCAGACTCACTCAACTTCAAATTGGTTTCCATCGATGTAGACATGGATTTGCAATCCATCATGTCAAATCTCTTCAAGATGTCTATGTATACTTCCTTGACTCAGAATGACCTCATTGGGCCTCTGCCATACTTCTAAACCAAGGAAGTAATGCATGTATCCAAGATCCTTCATCTCAAATTCTGAAGCTAACTCCTTCTTGCATTTGATAATGAGATGTTCTTCTCTAGTAAGAAATAGATCATCAACATAAAGAACCAAGATTAATGCCTCACCATCAACTACCTTGAAGTATAGGTTTGAATCAACATCATTCTTGGAGAAGCCCAAGCTCATCAGGTAGCGATCAATCCTCTCATACCATGCACGAGGAGCCTGCTTAAGGCCATACAAAGCCTTTTTTAATTTGCAAACATGAGACTCCTTCCCTTGAATCTCAAAGCCATCAGGTTGCTCAATGTATACCTCTTCTTCAATTACACCATTAAGAAATGCTGTTTTCATGTCCATCTGATGCAACTCCCATCCTTTAGCCATTGCAATAGCAATGATAGTCCTGATGGATGCATATCAAGCAACCGGAGCAAAGGTTTCTTCATAGTCTATTCCCTCTTTCTGAGAGAATCCTCTAGCTACAAATCTAGCCTTGTACTTCTCAATGCTTCCATCAGCCGCATGCTTGATCTTGAAAAGCCACTTAGAAGATACAACAGATTTCCCTTCTGGTCTAGGTACTATATCCCAAACATCGTTCTTGATGATAGATTGATATTCTTCAGCCATAGCATCTCTCCATACTTGTTGACTTGAAGCTTCCTCAACACTGGAAGGCTTAGATTCAATGATATGACTCATTAATGCAACATAGCTTGGAAACTTCTGTGGTCTTTTGCTTTCTCTAAATGTTCCTCTAGGGGCTGCAAACTTTTCTGCCTCTGCATTGTTTGCCTAGCCCATAGAGGTCTCTTTCGACCTATAACAATATCTCTCGGCCCATCAGTGGGTTTGAAAGGCTCAACTGGATCAACATCCTCTTCTGGTTCAGTAGATTCCCTCTGAATCTCAGGAGTATGATCAACGTCCATGTCCTAAGGAGTCTCCTGATCTTCATTATCTATCTCCATGAATGAACCTTTAGACCTTTTGAATGCAATATCTTCTTCAAAAGTAACATCCTTGCTGATCTCTATCTGTTTTTGACTTGGAATGTAAATCCTGTAGGCTTTTGAAGATTCACTGTAGCCCACAAATATTCCTTTCTTGCCAGATGGTTCTAACTTAGTCCTTTTATCTTTAGGCACATGAACATACATAGGACAACCAAAGATTCTCAAGTGACTAACTTTTGGCTTCACACCCGTGAAGGCTTCTTCAGGAGTCATGTTCTCCAAAATACGATGAGGGCTCCAGTTCTGAACATACACTGCAGTTCTAGATGCTTCTATCCAAAGGAAGGTTTGCAAGTCTTGATCATGGATCATAGCTTTAGCTGCCTCTACAATGGATCTGTTCTTCCTTTCTACAACACCGTTTTGTTGTGGATTGTAAGGGACACAAAACTCCCTCTTAATCCTGCCTGGATACAAAAGTTACGGAAGCCTCCAGAGATGTATTCTCCTTTGTTGTCAGATCTCAGAACTTTGATCCTTTTCCCGGACAAGTTCTCTACTTGAGCCTTAAATTCTTTGAATTTCTCTAGTACCTCTTCAGATTCTTTAGTCTTTAAGAAATAAATCCAAGTCTTTCTAGAGTAGTCATCAATGAAAATTACATAATACCAAAAACCACTCAAAGAAGCAACAGACATTGGACCATACAAATCAGAATGAACAAGATCTAGAATACATTTAGATCTACTTTCACTACTATGAAAAGGACCTTTAATATTCTTACCCAATGTGCATCCTCGACAAGTACCTTCATGCTCCTGATTGAGTTTTGGAAGGCCAGTGACCATCTTCTCCATGTATGGAAGTGCTCTGAAATGAAGGTGAGCAAGTCTTCTGTGCCAAAGCTCACTTGAACTGGTGGAATCATGCAACAATGCCTGCATTGGATGAATGGAAAGTCTATAAAGACTCTCTTGCCGAACATCAATCACTCGGGCTATCTTGATGCTAGAGTTCTTCGACCAAGCAAGAACTTTTCCTTCAGAAAATGCAACTTGATATCCTTTGTCCTCCAAGGCTGAAATTGATACAAGGTTCCTCTTGATGCCTGGTACAAATAACACATCGCTCAACTGAAGAGAGATGCCAGAATCTAAGTGAAGAGAGGAGGCTCCAACACCTTTCACAAAATAGCATGCATCATCACCAATTATGACTTGAATGTTGGTATCTCTCTCTTACCAAATCTGAAAGATGTTCTCTAAATCCAGTAATGTGACGAGAGGTGCCACTATCAATCAACCATGTGTTGCTATCGGTTGGAACATTGCTTGATAGGGCAGAAATAAATAGAAATCCACTTGAATTGTCTCTTCAATCCTTCTGAGGAGAGACCTCACCCACATCCGCTATGGAAACATGCTGTTTTGGTCTAGTTGCACAATCTCTTGCATAGTGACCAAACTTGTCATATTTGAAGCACTGTATATGGGAGGGATCCTTCTTAGATTCAGGAGCACCATCCAATCTTCTATCTCTGTTCCTCTTGAAGTTGCCTTTCTTCCTTTCTCTTCCTTTCCTCTTTGATGATTGAGCGGCAAGTACATGAATATCTTCATCGTTAGAACTTCGCCTATTGCCTCTCGCTGCCAATCTTGATTCCTCTTGAATACAATCTGCCCTAAGGCGATCAAACTTAGGTAGCTTCGATCTTCCACTAATACCTTGGATAAATGGCTCCCAAGATTGAGGAAGACCATTAAGTGCCAACATGACTAAGTCTTTATCATCAACCATTTTCCCAATGGCACAAAGCTGATCTCTCAACTCGGTGATCTTCATGAAGAAGGAGATGACAAAATCTCCTTTCGCCATCTTGATGTGATGAAGCTGTTGCCTCAATGCAAGAGCTCTGCTTGTATTATTGATCTCATACAATCCCTCCAAGGTCTTGAACATCTCTCTCGCTGTCTTCAACTTGGAGATAATAGGCACAAGGTGATCCTTCACAGAATCAATCAATATTTTCTTGGTCTTTGTGCCATTCTTCTTCCATTGTGACTTCTCATTCTCATCGGAAGGCTCGGGAACTTCGCTCTCCACGAACTCACTAATCTCATTTTCTTCCAATGCAATCAGAACTCTAAACTTCCAAGAGGTGAAGTTAGAGGCACCTTCAAGTCTATCTTCAACCTTGAGTCCGTTCACCATTTTGAAGATAAGATAGACACACAAAGATGAGAACAAGAGAGGAAGAGCACACTGCTTATAGAAATCTGATCACGATCTTGCTTAAACCCGCTCTGATACCATGTTAGTTTTAGGATCAGAAATTAAATAAGCAGATATAGAGCAATTTTAAACAATTTGACACAGCATATACCCTAGGAAAACCCTCCAACTTGAGGGAGAAAAACCCAACAACAATATATCTCTTATATATTGAATAATGAAGCCAATTCGCTTTTACAATGATGCCAAATACAAGGCCAAATATCAGCACCACACTTTGATGCACACACAAGATAGAATCTAACACCTTGCTGATAATAATATCGATCTTCTTGAAGACACAATATTGACCTCCTTGATAAACTCACACTTCTCTTGAAATCGAACTATGAATGATGATCAACTAAACAGCATCTCTTATATATACAAGTCGAAGAGAGAGCCTCCATAAATTGCGTCCTTTCATAACACAAAGTCGGCCCATATATGAAAGATTGTAACTCATACAAAGGTGGCGACTCCCAATATGAAGTCGGCTTCATACAATGAATATTATTAAGTGAAGTACCTCTTCACTAAACTTGATAACAATAGATATTATTTATTCTTCTAAGTGAAGTGCCTCTTCACTAGAGGTGTCTCCAATAAATTAAATAGCCGTTAGGCTATATTTTATTTATTGTTTATTAAATTCAAGGCGGGAATTATGTAGCCCGCGGCTCTAAACGTCAACAGTTTGAACCCTTGTTCTAACATTAACATGCAAGCATTTAATAGAATTACATTGAAAGATTTAACAAAATTCATCTTTTGCGAGATTGCCAATTTCATGAGTTGAAATTCAAATAAATAAGTTTGCAGATTTTGGATCCCCTGTAATTGTAATCAGCTGCTTTAATCAAATTTGATGTACAGATCATCAAGATTTGTCTGAAATTCACCTAAGGTATTCAACCATTGCATTCCTACAGTCATCAACACCTGCTAGAGTCACCAAATAAAAATAAAAAATTAATTAATTCTTATCCAGCTGTATTTTCATGCCTTTTATCATGCCCTTACACTCCATCATGGTGTCATTGGTTGCTGGCACTCGAGAATGTTGTAATGCCACAACCCTCAGAGTTGCAGATGTAACCAATTTGGCATCTATGGATTAATGAGTGTTCCTGGAATCTATTAGGGTAACTATAGTTTTTCACTTCACTTTGCTTCTGACTCCTAGGGTTTTATATTTGGTGATACCAATCATAGCAGCAAGTGAAATGGTGGGTATTTCATGCTGCTTTGCATTGACTATGTGGGTATCTTCTTTGGTTCCGGGTATCTTCTTTGGTTCCTATTGTTTATTCATAAGCAATTTCAGCCATTTCCATATTTTTTTCATCCACATCTTTGGTCATATGGATCCTTTCAGGGGATAAGCACCCATCTCCTTTTGAGCTCTTTAAAATTAAAATAAAACAAAGCTCCTTTGAGTGTAAGTCAACAATGACAGCAGGCTCTACTTGTCTTCCCCTTGACTGTCAAACAACTAAAATAAGGGGAAATTTAGTTTTCAAAATACCTCTTGATTTCATTTTTGCTGCCAAGTTGGTTTTCGCAATTGTGCTTGGGCTTCCCCTCCTTGCTCTTTGTCTAAAAGAAAATGCAGTAGGAATTATATTACCAGAAGAAATATTCATTCTCACCCAGTCAAGCTAAGTATATCTTTCTAGAAACCTATTCTCAAGAACCATTCCAGAGTACTTGGAAAGCTGACAAAATTGGTATTCTTGTGATTAAAGACAATCATTTTGATTGGCTCAATTCTGGAGGCAGGATAATTTTTGACAATTACTGTTTATGTTTAGCTTGGACAATTGTTGGAAGCATTTTTTGAACTGTCCACATACTGATTTGTTATCAATGTGTCCAGTGACAGTATTAATTCTCAAATGCTTGGACAAGTCTAATAGGAGAATTATTTTGGGAAAGCCAGGCTGAATTTTTAAGATTTTTGGGTGCCGGCCATATTTCCAGGAAACAGGGTCTGGTATTTTAGAAGGTGATGGGGACAGGGACGGGAATCGGGATGCCAATATTTAAAAAATTAGGATAGCGGGGTTCAATAAATGGAAAAATACATAAAATTAAATATAATGCTAGATTAGAAAATTAAAAATATTTACAAATAAAGAAAATGACAATTTATAACTGGGTTTAGGGTATGATTACAAAGCTACTATGCTGCTTTGCAAATATCCACTACAGATGCATTTTTTTAATTTCATCTTCAGTTTTTATTATACCATGTTATTATGTACTCTCAAATTATATAGAGAAACAAGAAACTGTTGGATTCTTTTTCCATGTGCCGTGCAACTTCTATGTTGAGATGGATTGGGGGTTTGCTCTTGAGTGTTCTCTTTTGCCGAGAGACAATTAGAGGACACACATACAATGAATTTGGTTTCTTATGATATATCTTTTCTGTTAGGTATTCCAAAAACGTTTACCTCCAGAAGCGGTGGATTTGGTATGCAGGCTGTTGCAATATTCGCCTAATCTTCGCTGCACTGCTGTAAGTTTGCAATAACAAATTTTTTATTCTATATGATAAACTCAGAACTGTAATGGCAGTAGTTTCTTTGGGCATAAGTTATGATCGGCATAATATTGGCTATTTCATTTAGATATTAAACTATCTTCATGCTGTTGCTTTTGTCTACAGTTGGAAGCTTGCATCCACCCTTTCTTTGATGAGCTGAGAGATCCTAACACTCGGCTACCTAATGGTCGGCCTCTTCCACCATTATTTAACTTCAAACCCCAAGGTAGGTTTAAAATGCTAAATTTTTTCCATTGGAGATGTTTTCAGGAATCCAATTAATCTGTCTAGCAATATCTGAGTTTTCAAGCTTTCCTTGCAGAATTGACTGGTGTCCCTCCGGATACTTTTGAGCGTCTCATTCCTGACCATGCACGGAAACAGAATTTATTTATGGCCCTACATACATAATTTTAAAGGGTAGTGGTCCAAATGTTTCTTTGCAGCTTATCAAGAGTTAAAGGGTGGGATGAAATTGGAAGAACTCATTTGGAAGTGGTCTTGGATATCTTGAGTGTTGTGAGTTGTAGTTCTTGCATCCCATCTCGTCGTATCTTCACCCAATGGATTATCTCTGTACTATCATAGCAGCTGGTTTTGAGGTTGTGCTAGTCTTGGATTTGTAAAATTCTCTCTTCCAAAAGCTTTCTGGAGGATATACTTCTCTCTTCTAAAAGATTTCTGGAGGATTTACTTTTCCCCTATAGTATGTGTGTGAAGGTATACAGGACAATGGTTAATTAGTACGTCATTGATCTCCTATGTCATTCATACAGGGATTGATATCCCTTAAATGTTTGATGTTTTGATTTCTAACGTTCATAAATGTATTTGGTTGTAATATGCTTAACAGTCATTTTGTTGTCTACATGGTGCAAGAATGTTTACTGAATGGTAAGCTCGTATTGTATTATTCTTCAAATTTGATTTTCTGTTTGCAGGTTTGAATGAGCAGTATGTATTGAAAGGGATCAATGCTGATCTATCTTAACAGGGATTTGTATTGGGGGCTTGTTGGAAGAATTGCCCAAGTATGGGCGGTCCTAGAAGTAAGAGTTGCCAATCTTACCAAATGCGTTTGTGTTTCTGTCACTAAGCCAAAATGAAGTACAAATTATACTAAATAGTTAATACATTAAGATTAAATAAGAGAATGCTTCTTAGCTGGCGCTCTTAATGTTTTTCACATTTTGTTTGATGTTGCATCAATGACAAAAATTGGCTTCTTTTGATCCAATTTTTGTGTCTCACTAGAGGGGCATCAGAAGTAAACAATATAGGTGCTTTTAATATTTTATTCTTTTATCGGGAGGGGAATCTTTTGGGAGTGCCTCTTTTCATGGGGGATTTTTTTGCTACTTTCCCCATTGTTTTCATTCCCAAGGGCCATATAACTGGCTAACATTGAAGGTAATAATGCATGTACACTATTGTTAATCGTAGGCAGTCTAGATTACAAATAGGCTAGAACTACATATTGGCTTGGTTGTCTTTAATGGTGTATAATGGCTTCATCTTGCTCAAATGCTTGATTTTTCTTGTGTCGCAGTTATAATTTGGTAAATTTTCTTTGGCAGTTCTCTAATTTTTTTTTGTAGTAGTTGATTTCTTAAAAAAATCTGAGACACATGGTGAGTTGGGGCTGCAGAGAACATTCTATGATATACAACTACGATTTTGTAGCTCAGTTTTTTCTTATGGTTGGGAATAAGGTATTCATGTAAAGTTTAGAATGCAAAAATAATTTGAGATGTTAAAAGTTTGCATTTTGAGATTCTAGTTCATGAACATTCGTCCTGCAAAATAGGAGTAGTGAAGGACCATGAGAAATCATGCAATGTGAAAGAAGAAAAGCTGCCCTGCCATTTGATGCTTCTGTAGACCTTATCGTTTAGCACAAAGAATTTTGGGTACTTATATGCAATTACACGGTCCACATATAGGCTAGAACTAAATTAGCCTTGGCTTGTTTGATCTTTAACGATATGCAGTAGCTTTTTCTCCCTCAGAATTTTGGGTATTTATATGCAATTACAGAGTCCACATATAGGCTAGAACTAAAGCGTTGGTTTGCTTGATCTTTAATGATATGCAGTGTCTTCATCTCCCTCAATCACTTGATCCTCTCAATTGCAATTACAATATCTTTTAATTAGAAGTATCTATCTATTATCAAAAACATTTTAATGAATTTTTGATTCCAGCATTTATTTATATTATTATCATTGTCTCGATCCCTACATCAATCAAAAATTTGACGGTAGATACTGTTGGAATGATTTGTTGACTTCGTATGTTTTACACCTTTTATGGATTATATACTCGCACATAATAATGGGGTATTGAATCACCCTCTACCGCTTGGGGGCTCCCCCAAAGAAAAAAATATTGGGAAAAAATATTATTAGGCCATTTTTCAAAGTGTATTTTTGACCCATAGTTTCATCCACTTAATGCTCTCCTACAGTGATGCGCCTACAACTAAATGCACATGGATTAGGGTTATGAAGTGTGAATTCTTTTAATTGTATTGTGAATGGTTGAGTTAATATAGTGAGCTTTGTTTTGTTGGGTGTGTTTTTAAGGGTTTTCAAGGGTATATCTGTTTTATCATGTGTGTGCTTTTTTTACTTTACTGTGGATTTGAATCTATTTAACATAATATTTTTAATTTAAATTATTAGTTTCTATGTCTTTTCATTGGTTTCGAGTTAGTTTGCTTGTTAGATCCATGAGAGGATATATTTGTATTGATATTATTTTGAGTGGGAGTTTGGCATAGGTGATTTTATTTTCAGGTATAGAAAGATGACACAAACTTATGGAAGAATGGAGATTGACAAATTTAATGGTTAGAACTGTGAGTAATGGAAGCTCAAGATTCATTATCTCATTGTTGACAAAGATATGATATGTAGCCTGTCAAAAAAACCTTTGGCATGGTGGGAGAAGATTGACCAAAAGTTGATAGAATGGTACAAAGCTTGATCTCATATCATCTTGTTGATTTAGTACTCTTGAATGTTGCAGGTGAATACACTACCAAAAAGCTTTCAGACAAGATTGATGCTTTCTATTAGATGATGTCCCTAGTGAACAAAGTTTTTTTTTTGTGAAAGTTGTATTCTGTGTGTATGTTTCATGGCTATTTCGTGAGTGAACTTTGAATGCTTTAACACTGTTATTTGTTAGTTCGACATTTTTTGATGCGAAGATGGACAAAGAGGGAATGTGCATAACCCTTTGGTGTTCATTGCCAAATTCATGGGTTAGTATTGTCACAATGATAAACTCTACCTCTTCTAAGCTAAATCTCGAGGAGGTTGTATGAGCCTTGTTGCAATAAGGAATGCAGCGAAAAATGTCAAAATCCATTAAGGATGCCTTGGTCATTAGAGGTTGTTTAAGGAACAAGGTAAGAACAAGAAAGACAACAAGAGATTCAAGTCCAAGTCTCTTGATAAATCTAAGGTGGAATGTTGGAATTGTAAATATATTGACCATATCCAAAAGTAATCTAAAGAAAATAAGGCCAAGGAAGAATTGATGGTGGATTAATGGGAAGGCTTCCAATGAAGAAATTGGAGACGTGTTCTCGACATCTTTTGTTACGTATTTATGTGGAGGCATGGCTCATTGAATTTGGTGTTTTGTTTCATACGACTTCCCATAAATGGGTGGTTATATATGTATACGAGTTATAATGGAGGAGTCTTCTTAGAATACAACATATTTCATTTGATCATTGATCGTGGGAACATTAAACTCGCATTTATAAATAGTCCACAAACTATTTGGTGCACCATACATCCTTGGTTTGGCAAGAAACCTTATTTATGGAAGTAAATGAATGATTTGGGTGTGTAGGTTATTTTTAGCAAGGAAAAGCGTAAAATGCTTAGAGGAGCTATGGTGTGGGCAAAGAGAGTTCATATTGCAACTTTGTTCAAATTTGATGTTATCACATTAACTAAATGCAATAATTATGAGGTTCTTGATGCTAAGAAACCATAAGTTGCTTGTAAATACCATGTGGCATGAATGCATTGGCAAAATGATGAGAAAGATCTTTTACCCTTGAATTCAAAAGATTTGGTTGAAGGTTTTGTTGATTGTTTTGTGGATTTTGATTTGTGAATATTGTGTATATGAGAAATAAAACCATGTTAAGTTTTTCTAGTGCTTTGCGAGATTTGATGTAATTTTATATATGTATAGTGATGTGTTTGGACTTGTTTTAATTCCTTCTTTATGAAAATTCTTATGTTACACATTTTATTATTGATAGTTTCTCTAGAAAGATGTGGGTGTTCTTTCTTAGATAGAGATATAAAGTCTAAAACACGTTTTTAAAGCTCATGTGAAGAACTAGACAAAGATCTAGTAAAGTTTGAGAAATTTTGTAAGGACAATGGTATAACAGAACAAAAGAAAATTCCATACACCCCGCAACAAAATAAAGTTGTCGAGAGGATGAACATGATATTGGTGGAAAGGGATAGAAGTATGCCTTAGGGTAGGAGAATTCAGTATTGCTTGTTATGTGATCAACCAATCTTGTATGTCATCTCTTCTTGATAAAATCCTCGAGCTTTGGATGAGTAAGAAGCCCCCTCTTCAACATCTTAGGTGTTTGGTTATGATGCTTATGTGTATGTTCCAAAGGAGGAGATTTAATTGCACTTCAATATTGAGAAATGTATCTTCATTGGCTACAATGATGAAAAATGATACAAGCTTTGGAATCCTTTGATAGGAAAGATGGTATATAGTTTAAATGTGATCTCCAAAGAAATTTGATATTCTCCATAGTTAGAACAACTAAGTGATGAAGAGACAAATGAGATGTAGTTTGAGTCAAACTTCGATTTGATAAGGAACAAGAAGTTCATGAAGGACTAATAGAGGAAGGTAATGTCCATGATACTTTAGAGATGAAAGAACTTGTTACTCCACTCATGAGAATGTCCACTTGGTAGATAAGAGAACTTGAAAGGTATAGTGCAATTGAATTTTGTTGTATTTGTGTAATATATGCTAATGATGATGAGCCTATAAATTTGAAGGAGATAGGAGAATCAAAGGAGTGTAGGTCTTGGAAGAATGCCATGGATGAGACATTTGCCTTGCAAAACAAGAAGACTTAGGACTTGGTTTAGTTGTTTGAAGGAAACTTGATGGATGCAAATGGGTTTTCAAGAAGAGGTTTATTCTAAGGTTAAATTAAAAAATACAAGGCATAATAGATGGTAAATGATTATTCCTAGATTGAGGGAATAGATTTTGGTGAGATTTTTCTCCCTATTGTTGATCCCTAAATTGGATGGCCACACAACACATTGTTATTAGAAAATGGATATTCTAATTTTAAAGAATTCAATCTTAAAATTTGTAGTAACACAACTTAACAATAATTGTCTTACAACGCTAAACTATGCAAATGTAATAAACAAAGACCATCATTACCATGAATACATAATTAAACACGATGCTCGAATTGAACAAATCAAAATTGACTTGGATAAAGCTCAATTTAGGTTAAAAGCTCCAAACTATGGAGCAACTTATTCCTTGGTCTACCATGTAGAAGGCAAGTACAAATGATTAAGGAAGCCAACTCAACCTCAACAAGCTCCTATATAAACTTTAAAGCTTTGAATATACTATCCAGACACTCCCTTATTACATAAAGACTTGCATACATTGGCTTAGTCTTGAAACAATGACTTTGCACACCACAAACATGAGAACTAATTGTCTCCCAAATGTGTATAAGCAACTTAACACTTTCCCATAGCTCTTCAAAGGCAAGAAAATGAAAGATTAACATTCAAATTGAAGACAAAATGCCAAATGTTGCAAATTCTAACTTATTGCCCACTCATAGATGAGTTCAGTGCTTTTAGACTAGTTTGTTGGGGGGTGAATGTTTATTTTTTGTGACATAAGGCAAGTTTGCCGAGGCAAACTCATGTTCATTACTCATGTGATCAATGAACTCATCAAACTCACTTTCTGAGGGTAATTTTGGGTCTACAATTGTGAATAGATGCTTTTTAAAGTTGTACTATTCCATCCTTTCCAAATCCCTATTATAGTGGGTTGATGATGCTTTCTTAATTTAGGCTTCTTGGAGCTAATAGAACTAAGACCCTAATGGTCTTGCAAACTTGAGACCCATATTTTTGATTCACATATCTCTAATTAGGAGGATATTGTCCCCAAAAGCTTAGGTTCAATGGAGAATGGTTGATCACCCCATCATCCAACCAAGGTGCCAAGCACACTTAAGACCCATATTTTTGGACCATATAATTTACTTAATTAGGAGGATTTTGTCCTTGAAATCTTAAGTATTCTATGGAGAAGGGTTGAGAATCCCTTCACCCTACCAAGATGCCATCTTGCCTTGCACCATAAGATGAACATCCAATTTTTTAAAGATTTTAGCTATACATTAACGCGTTGTACTTGTAGCAATGAAATGAAATAAAGAGTCAATAACTTCCACAAAATGAATGTGCACAATGAAAAACCAAAAATATCATAAACTCAATGAGTCCAAAGAATATAGGAAAGATAACTTGATTTATATTATTCAACAAAAAAGGTTACAATACAATATTACAGCAATGCTCTTCAAGAGTTCTCACACTACTACAAGAATATAGAGCGATTCTGGCAGCATAATGATGTCTCAACAATTCTTCAACCTATCATACTTCAAATGCACTAAGGAATCAATTATTTATAACACTCCAACATGAAAAGAGCGTGCCAAAAGTTGCCATAACCAAAACTCATGTCTAGGGTGTGTACATGAGTCCATTATGACATATTGTCATAGTCAGGACCCATAAATTATGCATTTTTCTAAATCCAACACCTATCTCTTCAAAATTAGCTTCCACTCAACATGCAAGACACCTATATACATGCAACTTCCAAATGCATAATTGGGCACCCCCATAAATGTACCCTAATTGTCATAGTGTGAGATAAATACTATTAAACATAACTCTTACAACTGTCATAACTTGTCATAACAAGTTGTCATAGTCTGTCATAGTCATGACATAGCAACTTATGACAAAATCTATCAAGTTAGGCACAAAAATAGGGCCTCTAAAGTGGGACGCCTACCTCGATAATTTTAGCTTACAAATTGCACATGTCACCTTCCATGTAAAATGACACCTCAACAAATGGTCCCACAAAGTGACAAAAAATTTGGTAGGCAATAAAATTAGGAAATAATTAAATAATCACCAAATCATAAATTAAATGCTAAGACTCAAAGTTTGAGACACCTTAATCCTAACATGGTGGTGGAGTAAGACCACAATCTAAAGTACCCTCAACTGTAAAGGTATCCTCATGAGCTAAAGAAGGAAAAGTAGATAGTGAGGAAGAAGAAGTGGATGGAGGATCCATTTGTGTGAAAGACTCATCAAACTAAACATCTTTGTAAAATTAGACATCTCTAGTGGTTGGATTAAACAACCAATAAGCCTTGACATCTTCACAATAGCCAACAAAGATGAATGATTGAATATTCTTCTCCAATTCCTTACACCAACCATCTAATATGAATACCAAGGCCTCAACCAAATTCTCTAAAGAAGAAAACATCAAGATTGATATTGGACCAAGCCTCATGAGAGATATTTTGGATTGCCTTGTGGGGGTGTAGTTATGAACATAGTTGTCACAATTCATTACTTCAATCTAAAAGGATGGGGCCATAGATTGTGATTGAAGAATACAGATTTTCATCTCCCTTAGTAATTTTCTCTTTCTTTCAAGGACATCATATCGTCTAGGAGTGTAGGGAACCAAATACTGACGATGAATGCAATGCTCAATGCAATAATTCCAAAATATTGGGTTCACATATTCCCCCCATTATCTATATGTATCCACTAAATAAAAGAACCTAATTACTCCTTCGTGAACACACTAGATGTCTTGAAAATGGTGAAGACATGCTTGCACTTAAGAAAGTGCATCCATGTGTGACAAGAGTAATCATCAATGAAGGTGAGCATATACTTGGCTCTTTAGAAAAGAGTTGGAAATGACTTGAGGCCACTATGAACCAACTCAAGTAAGGTAGTAGTATGGTGGGCCTTACCCATAGGAAAGTTCATTCCTAATGATCTTTGGCAAGGATACAACCTTGATGAATTATCTTTGTGCATGTTACCTTAGGAAGACCAAGTACCATCTCTTATGTATTTAAGTACTAAAGATACTTGCAAGTGAGGTGTCTAAATCTCTCATGCCAAAGTCTGCTCAAAGAATCTACATGGAAAATATGTGATGAACCACAAGATGACCCAAAATCATTAAACATACAATCTAGATCTATGATCAACTCAAACTAAAGTAATAATTTTCTCAAGATGTTGAAGTTATCAAATGGCTACATTATGTGGATAGAACTCAACTGTCTCCCCATCCCTAGTATGACAAATCTAGTATATAGAGAAAAGATTAGAAAAAACCTTGAGAAAATAGAGAATATCCTCAATGTAAACATTTGTCAATTGTATAGTACCTAACCCCAAAATCCAATATCTGTGTAGAGTTACCCATTATAACATGGGAAGTAGTATTGAACTAGAAAGAGTCTCAAGAAGATCATATGAATGAGTCATGTGATATGAGGTTCCTAAGTTAAATATCCAACACTTTGTGGATGAATCCAAACTCCTAATTGTAAGTGCTTGACCCTTGCTAGGTTTGGTAATATCAACATCATGTTTCTTCATGGTCTCTCCCTAGGTTGTCATTATTTGATGAAAAAATTGATATCATGATTTTAAAATCCATAAAAAGTACATGGTTCTCTACTTTTCTTTTTTTTCACGGAAGCTCTTACTTGACTTCAAAGATGGTGCAAATTGTGTATCAGATTTGTTGTTTTTCTTATATGAATTCTCATTTGTTGAAGGTGATCCTACCTTAGTTTGCTTAGAAGACTTAATACCTTTTTCTTTAGATTTTTCAGCCACTAATGCTTGAATTTTAGAAGAGTTTATTGAATCCATATATAGTAACTAGGATTGTTCTCTCACAAGTCTTTCACAAATTTGTTCAAAATTAGGCATCTTAAATTTTGTTCCAAGAGCATTGCTAAAGTAAAAAATAAAAGAAAAGACTTGATATAAACCTTTTAACTTTGACAATATTAGGAAAAACACTCTTTATATGATTTAGTTTTGCCACAACCTTGACGATGAGAAATAAGAGACTTGAATTTTACTAGAAAATCTTCAATTGAGGAGAAGACATTAGGATATAAGTTAGCTAATTTAGAATCCAATTGAAACATTTTAAAATCATCAACTATAGCAAAAAAATCATTGAACTTATCCCATATTCAAGCTTGAAAAAATACCTCATAAATTGAAAGTTATGCAAAAATAAGTAACCCCATTTCCAAGTACTTGGTAGGTCCTAGATTTTAGTTTGGTAGTTAGTAGAGAAAGCTAATAGTTGTAGTTACAATAAATGTTGGAGGTTAGTATAAAATTCCATGTGTGTTGGGCACTAGAAGAGCGATGAAGTGGCATATATGTGGACCGCCAATAGAGTCAAGATTGAGGTGGCTTGTAGCTAGGGGCACCATGTCTAAAGGTGGCATGACGAACTATAAAGGGATAATTTTTTAAATGAATTTAACAAAAAAAATTTTCAATAAAAGAAACTCTGCAATTAACAACACATTTGAATCTCCCACAATCAAAACCTTGTGACCAACTTTATGATGAAACTCTAATTTTAGGTTGTCCACCAAAATGGCATGTGGGTATGCATATCTCCCTCTAATATTTTAGCATATTCTTGGTGGTGATTGTTAGAAAACCCTCAATTTTTAAAATCCTCGTGAAAAAATGCCAAGCATTGGAGCTAGAAACCATTGGTTGTGTCAAACCAACAAAATTTGATCTAATTTGGAGAGAAAAATGTCAAACCCATGATTAGTAGAAATAAATTGTACAAGAAAAATGTTTTTGATATTGGGGAAAACAGATTTTGAAGGGATCCGGAACCCTTTACAACCAAAAAACCAAACTGCTTAAAAAAGCCAAAAAGACCAGACTACAGAAAAGACAGCCTGCAGTCAACAAAAAACTAGCTCCCAAACAAACCATTGTACAAGAAAAATGTTACCCTACACAAAAGTGGCCCTACAAAAATGCTAATTTTATAAATTTTTACATTCCATATATGTATAGACTCTATACAACCATACAAATTTTGTATAGTTATAGGTACATGCCCCCAATTTTTTAATTGTAAAACTTCCTTGTGGTAAAAAATGATGATTTGACAAATGTTCTTAGCTAATTTGGTCCTTTTGAACTCAATGATGATGTTCATTTGGCTATGCAACACACTAATGATAGGGCTTAGTGAGGGATTCATTTAAAAATGGGAAGGGATTTGATACTTATGGCTTTGATACCATGTTGAAGTGGTAATGAAATAAAATAAAAAGCCAATAAACAACACAAAATGAATGTGCACAATGAAAAGCTATAAATTATCATAAAATGAACAAGAAATTTACAATGAACTCCTTGTATATGTAGGAAAAAAAGGAAGAAGGAAGATGAGAGTGAAGTATTGACTAACCTTCCAAGAAGTGTGATACACATAGAACACTTGGGACAAGTATAAGGAAATGTGTTGTGTGCCTAAGAGGTGAAAAAACAAAACCTCCAAGTGAGCTTAAGCTACTATGAATATGTCTACTTACTACTAAGTAAATATAACCTAGTTAGGTAATATCTAATTTTATACTAACACTTGTTTCTCCTTAGACACATGAATCTATTTTATAGCTCCAAAAACAACATTCTCAAACTTTGAGACCATAAATCTACCACTGACATTGATTAAACACTTCCCTTTTGAATAACTAGCCAAAAAAAAATTTAAACTTGATATTATGGGAATTCAACAAATACTCTTTTCCTTTAAGACTAATTTAGAGTTTTTATTTCTTCAAAAAAATATTACATATTCCTCATACAAGTATACTCCAATTATCACAGTACAAATTTCAATAGGAACCACATCAAACACAACCTCATATACAAAATCCAAACTAAACCCAAATTGAAGCTTGTATTTCTTTGTAACTCTCAAGTACACATTATCCTTCAAGCAACCCAAGGAATAATGGTATGGATGATATGCCACTTTCATACCTGGTTCTTCTACTATATTGCATGAAATCAAATTTTATTGAGAGCACAAATCAAATAAAGTATCAAAATGTTTACCTTTGGCTTGATGCTTGATGTGGAATAAATTGGTAAGCTCCTGTTCAGTCAACAAAACAACTCTCTTGTTTAATGGAGAACAAAAAATGTGATCATCAACATTTGAATCTCTACTTACCTTTTTCATATAAAAAATATTCTTATCTTTCCCCTTTTTCAACCAAGAATGTGCTAACTCGAGATGCAAATTCTAACGTTTCACATCTTCATGCCCATATTTATCACAATGAGAGTAATGGAATTCATTCTTACCTTTACGCTTTACTTTCCCACATTAGTAAGATTATATTTAACTTTTCTCTTCAAATTATTCTTTCCACCATGTTGCTACTGAATACCTTTGATGCAAGCATAAAAATACCCTCTTTTAATCCAATTCAAGCTAGTGTGCTTGAGCACATCTCATCTATGTTTTGGGATTTAGCCACAAGAAATGACTTTTATAGGTAACCAATATAAGTTTGAGAATGTAGTTTTTGGAACTATAAAATAGATTCATGTGTCTAAGGAGAAACAAGTGTTAGTATAAAAATAAATATTACCTAACTAGTTTATATTTACTTAGTAGTAGGTAGACCTATTCATAGTAGCTTAAGCTCACTTGGAGGTTTTGTTTTTTCACCTCTTAGGCACTCAACACATGTCCTCATACTTGTCCCAAGTTTTCTATATGTATCACACTTCTTGGAAGGTTAGTCAATGGTTCACTCTCATCTTCCTTCCTTTTTTTCCTACATATACAAGGAGTACATTGTAAATTTCTTGTTCATTTTATGATAATTTCTAGCTTTTCATTGTGCACATTCATTTTGTGTTGTTTATTGGCTTTTTATTTTATTTCATTACCACTTCAACATGGTATCAAAGCCATAAGTATCAAATCCGATCCCATTTTTAAATGAATCCCTCACTAAGCCCTATCATTAGTGTGTTACATAGCCAAATGAACATCATCATTGAGTTCAAAAGGACCAAATTAGCCAAGAACATTTGTCAAATCATCATGTTTTGCTACAAGGAAGTTTTACAATTAAAAAATTGGGGGCATGTACCTACAATTGTACAAAATTCGTATGGTTGTATAGAGTCTATACATATATGGAATGTAAAGTGTAAAATTAACATTTTTGTAGGGCCACTTTTGTGTAGGGTAACATTTTTCTTGTGCAATTTATTTCTACTGATCATAGGTTTGATGTTTTTCTCTCCAAATTAGATTAAATTTTGTTGGTTTGACACAACCAATGGTTTCTTGCTCCAATGCTTGGCATTTTTTCACGGGGATTTCAAAAATTGAGGATTTTCTAACAATCACCAATAAGAATATGCTAAAATATTTAGAGGGAGATATGCATACCCGCATGCCATTTTGGTGGACAACCTAAAATTAGAGTTTCATCATATAGTTGGTCACAAGGTTTTGATTGTGGGAGATTCAAATGTGTTGTTAATTGCAAAGTTTCATTTATTGAAAATATTTTTTGTTAAATTCATTTAAAAAATTATCCCTTTATAGCTCATCATGCCACCTTTAGAGATGGTGTCCCTAGCCGCAAGCCACCTCCATCTTTTTTTTTGTGTCGATAAAAGGCCCGAGCCTAAGTATTTTGTATTAATATTTGAACAAAATTACAAAAGGCCAGATTTATAGTACTGGCAGTTCCATATCAGCTTGTTACTATCTAGATTTTCAGCTCTATAATAGTCTGAAAATTACCATCTATAATATAAACTTGATCATGCATATACAACCATATATGTCTATTTACTAATTACAAAATTTGTCCCCATTTGTCAACTTGTTCACTCCATCATAACATCAACCCCTTCATTATCATTCTTTGCTACTTCATTTAGATCAAACATATTTTCACCTCGACCCTCTGCTAATTCTTGTGCATGACTTTCAAAATGATGAGAAATGCTTGGTATATGGACTTGAATCCTTCTATGTAGAATGTATGATATAGAAAAATATTTTTCTTTGAACATTTCGATCATGTGCTCTCCCAATTCCTCAGCATGCACTGGAAACACACGATAGAGCATTCTAGGATCATCATCTCTTAATCCCTTCTTCATTGCTGAGTACACTGTTGCAAAGCCTTTTTTCTCTTTCAGATATTGTCTTGGAAAAATACCTGCTACATAAGCTTCACCCTAATCCAAATTAGATTTCTGTACTGCCTTTAATAGTTCATCTTCACCCATTACTTCTGGCAATACTGCTACTGAAAACACAATTCTTAAAGCCACAAAAGACTGAAGCATATCCATTATATTTGACAGAAATATAGATAACAGATTTGAAGGAAACATGAGCCTAGGCGAGTTTGGGCGGATGAATTCTTCCCAAATTACTGCTTTTATGCAATCTACTATGCTGGGGCTTGATGTTTGAAAGACTTGTGCCATGTCTTCCTCTAACACCTCTTCTGAGAAAGGTATTTCATATCCTTTAACTTTCATAGGAACTCTAAAATTCTTCACATTGTATTCCTTAGCCATTTGCCCACATATCTTGACTCTATTGGCGGTCCACATATCTACCACTTCATCGCTCTTCTAGTGCCTAACACACATGGAATTTTATACTAACCTCCAACATTTCTTGTAACTACCAACATTTATTGTAACTACAACTATTAGCTTTCTCTACTAACTACCAAACTAAAATCTAGGTCCTACCGAGTACTTGAAATGGGGTTACTTATTTTTGCATAAATTTTAATCCATGAGGTATTTTTTCAAGCTTGAATATGGGATAAGTTCAATGATTTGTTTGCTAGAGTTGATGATTTTAAAATCTTTCAATTGGATTCTAAATTAACTACCTTATATCCTAATGTCTTTTCCTCAATTGAAAATTTTATAGTAAAATTCAAGTCTCTTATTTCTCATCTTCAAGGTTGTGGTAAAACTAAATCATATAATGAGTGTGTTTCCTAATATTGTCAAAGTTAATAGGTTTATATCAAGTCTTTTATTTTATTTTTTACTTTAGCAATGCTCTTGGAACAAAATTTAAGATGCCTAATTTTGAACAAATTTGTGAAAGACTCATGTGAGAGCAATCCCAGTTACTATTTATGGATTCAATCAACTCTTCTAAAATTCTAAGCATTAGTGGCTGGAAAATCTAAAGAAAAAGGTAATAAGTCTTCTAAGCAAACTAAGGTAGGATCACCTTCAACATATGAGAATTCATATAATCAAAAGAATAAATTTGATACACAATTTGCATCATCTTCGAAGTCAAGTAAGAGCTTCCATGAAAAAGAAGAAAAGTAGAGAACCATGCACTTTTTATGGATTTTAAAATCATGATATCATTTTTTTTCATCAAATAATGACAACCTAGGAAGAGGCCATGAAGAAACACGATGTTGATATTACCAAACCTAGCAAGGGTCAAGCACTTACAATTAGGATTTTGGATTCATCCACAAAGTGTTGGATATTTAACTTAGGAACCTCATATCACATGACTCATTCATATGATCTTCTTGAGACTCTTTCTAGTTCAATACTACTTCCCATGTTATAATGGGTAACTCTACACAGATATTGGATTTTTGGGGTTAGGTACTATACAATTGACAAATGTTTACATTGAGGATATTCTCTATTTTCTCTAGGTTTTTTCTAATATTTTCTCTATATACTAGATTTATCATACTAGGGATGGGGATACAGTTGAGTTCTCTCCACATAATGTAGTCATTTGATAACTTCAACATCTTGAGAAAATTATTACTTCAGTTTGAGTTGATCATAGATCTAGATTGTACAAGTTTAATGATTTTGGGTCATCTTGTGGTTCATGTCACATATTTTCCATGTAGATTCTTTGAGCAGACTTTGGCATGAGAGATTTAGACACCTCACTTGCAAGTATCTTTAGTACTTAAATACACAGGAGATGGTACTTGGTATTCCTAAGGTAACATGCACAAAAATAATTCATCAAGGTTGTATCCTTGCCAAAGATCATTAGGAATGAACTTTCCTGTGGGTAAGGCCCACCATACTACTACCTTACTTGAGTTGGTTCATAGTGGCCTAAAGTCATTTCCAACTCTTTTTTAAAGAGCCAAGTATATGCTCACCTCCATTGATGATTAATCTTGTCACACATGGATGCACTTTCTTAAGTGCAAGCATGATGTCTTCACCATTTTCAAGACATCTAGTGTGTTCATGGAGGAGTAATTAGGTTCTTTTATTTAGTGGATACATATAGATAATGGGGGAATATGTGAATCCAATATTTTAGAATTATTGCATTGAGCATTGCATTCATCATCAATATTTGGTTCCCTACACTCCTAAAAAATATGATGTCCTTGAAAGAAAGAGAAAATTGCTAAGGGAGATGAAAATCTATATTCTTCAATCACAATCTATGGCCCCATCCTTTTAGATTGAAGTAATGAATTGTGCCAACTATGTTCATAACTACACCCCCACAAGGCATTCCAAAATATCTCTCATGAGGATTGGTCCAATATCAATCTTGATGTTTTCTTCTTTAGAGTATTTGGTAGTGAGGCTTTGGTATTCATACTAGATGGTTGGTGTAAGGAATCAGAGAAGAATATTCAATCGTTCATCTTTGTTGGCTATTGTGAGGATGTCAAGGCTTATTGGTTGTTTAATCCAACCACTAGAGATGTATAATTTTATAAATATGTTTAGTTTGATGAGTATTTCACACAAATGGATCCTCCATCCACTTCTTCTTCCTCACTATCTACTTTTCCTTCTTTAGCTCATGAGGATACCTTTATAGTTGAGGGTACTTTGGATGGTGGTCTTACTCCACCACCACATGTTAGGATTAAGGTGTCTCAAACTTTGAGTCTTAGCATTTAATTTATGATTTGGTGATTATTTAATTATTTCCTAAGTTTATTTCCTACCAAATTTTTTGTCACTTTGTGGGACCATCTTTTGAGGTGTCATATTACATGGAAGGTGACATGTGCAATTTGCAAGGTAAAATTATCGAGCTAGGCATCTCACTTTAGAGGTCCTATTTTTGTGCCTAACTTGATGGCTTTTGTCATAAGTTGCTATGTCATGACTATGACAGAATATGACAACTTGCTATGACAAGTTATGATAGTTGTAAGAGTTATGTATAAAAGTTTCTATCTCACACTATGGCAATTAGGCTACATTTATGGGGGTGCCCAAGTATGGATTTGGAAGTTGCATGTGTATAGGTGCCTTGTATGTTGAGTGGAAGCTAATTTTGAAGAGATAGGTGTTGGATTTAGAAAAGCCATAATTTATGGGTCTTGACTATTACAATATGTTATAATGGACTCATGTACACACCCTAGACATGAGTTTTGGTTATGGAAACTTTTGGAACCCTCTTTTCATGTTGGAGTGTTATAAATAATTGATGCCTTAGTGCATTTTAAATATGATAGGTTGAAGAATTGTTGAGACATCATTATGCTGGCAGAATTGCTCTATATTCTTGTAGTAGTGTGAGAACTCTTGCTGAGCTTTTCTCTCATATTGTATTGTAACCTTTGTTGCATAATAATATAAATCAAGTTATATTTTTTGGGGTGTTGGTTTTTTTCTCGTAAGGGTTTTCCCATGTATGTTTTGTGTTATGTGTTTTTCTTATTTTTGTGTTGTTTTTTTATGTTTATCTGTTATGTGCATCTTTTTTGTTGTAATTAAATAAAGTTTTGAAGTTTAAGAGTTTTACACATTGTCTCCATTGATAGGTTGGTGTAGGAATCATTTCCATGTACGCAGCTTCTTTTAAGTTAGTATCAAAGCTTGATCACCTCTAGTTCCTTTTGTGTGTAAATGGTTTTTGTATTGATCTCGTTTGAGTGGGAGCATGTTGCAAAAAAATTTAACCTTGTGGTAGGAAGGAGATAGTGATCACATCTGGTAGAGTTGAAATGGAGAAATTTAATGGAGGTAGATTTGAGCCGTGGAAGCTTAAGATGAAAGATATGTTGGTAGACTATGATTTGTGGCTAGCTATCTTTTGATATATGCCATTAGGCATGAAACAAGAAGAATGTGATCTAATGAATTAGAAGGATAAGGGTCTGATGAGACATTTTTTTGGCTGATTCAGTACCCCTAAATGTCCATGAAGAGAATACCTTTGCACTTCTTTGGAAGAAACTTTCTCAAATTTATCAAGCTAAATCCTTGGTAAATAAGTTATTCCTGCGAAAGAAAATGTATTCTTTGTGGATGGAGGAAGGAGGATCTATCACAGATCACTTGAATGCATTTAACATGTTTGTTGCCTAGTTGAGCTCTATTAGTGTGAAAATGGAGGAGGATTGTTGCATGACTTTGTTGCGTTCACTATAAGATACATGGGACCATCTTGTCAGATTTATAGGACCACCTTGCCTTGTTTGAAGAGATGTAGAGAAAATATTTTGAAAAAACTAAGGAGGCTCTAGCAGTTCGAGGAAGAACAAAAGATAAAGGAAAAAAGAACATGAAACAAGAAAAGTTAGAGTCCAAATCCCGTGAGAGATCTAAGTCTCCTAATAAGAACAAGGAGAAATATTCTAATTATGGAAAATCTGGTAAATTTCGTAAAGATTTCAAGGAGGAGAAAAAGAAGAAAAAGAAGAAAAAGAAGAAAAAGAAGCCATTCTCAAATTCTAACTTTGACAAATCCTCTCAAGATGATGCATATACTTTTGCCACTACCTTGGAAACACATGCATCACAAAATGTGTGGTTGGTAGACTTAGGTGCTTCTTTCCACATGACTTTGCATTGGGATTAGTTCTTTAAGTATGAAAGTTATGATGGTGGGAAGGTGTATCTAGGTGATGATTCTCACCTAAAGATTGTTGGTCATGGAAGAGTCAAGATAATATTCCATGATGATAGAGTGAACGAGATCGATGGTTTCTTGCATATCCCTAGTTTGGAACAAAACCTTCTTTTTATAAGTTGAATGATGTGGATGTGCATATTGTCTTCTCAAATTTGGAGGATTCAAGATGATAAGAGGATCTATGGTCTTTGCTAAGGGTGTTTGGATGGGATCTTTGTTTTAGCTAGATGCATGTGCATGGTTCAATGTAATATTTATTCTATGAAAATGAAGAAAATAAATTCTAAGTCACTATCCTCACCATTGGAACCAACATCAAAGATGAATGTTGGATCTACTTTTGATGGTCGTGTTTTTTGGGTACCTAAGAGTGTGCATGCTTTGGAGATGAAGCTACCTGTTGAGAAGATAATGCTTTAGTGCTAAAGACTTGGTCACATTGCTGAAAAGGGTTTGAGAACCTTGAAAAATAAATGCCTTATTAAGGGGCTTGATGATTGTAACCTTGAGTTCAATTTTTGTGAACATTGTGTCTATGGAAAGAAAAATCATGTTCAATTTTATCATAGTTCTCATAAATCTTATAGGGTTTTGACTATGTGAATTCTGATGTGTTAGGTCCTATAAATTCTCCTTATCCAAATCTATGTATTTTATTCCATTTATAGATGACTACAATAGAAGGAAATTTGTTTATTTTCTCAAAAGTAAATCTAAAGTCTTCAATCAGTTTAAGGAATTTGAGGCCTTGGTAGAAAATCAGATTGGTAGGAATATTAAGTGTTTGAGGATTGACAATGGTAGTGGGTTTTGTTTTGTAGAGATTTTGATAAGTTCTGTAAATAATATTGGATTAAAAGACATAAGAAAACTATTATACCCCTCAACATAATGGAATTATAGAGAGGATAAATAGGACATTGATGGAAAGGGCTAGGAGTATGCTAAGTGGAGTTGGCCTTGAACAAAAGTTTTGGGTTGAAGTTGTTACCATTGTGTGCTATCTAGTTAACAAATCTCCTACATCAACTCTTGTTGAGAAGATACCTATGGAGGTGTGGTAGGGAAAGAATCCCTCATTAAGATATCTTTTTGTGTTTGGTTGTGAGGCATATGGTCATGTTCCAAGAGGGAAAAGGTCAAAGTTGAAAAACAAGGATGTTAAATGTATCTTCATCAATTATAGTATTGGTGTGAAAGAGTACAAGATTTGGAATCCATTGGCCTAAAATATTCTCTAAAGTCAAAGTGTTATCTTTAGAGAGATGAAACCTTCTTCCACTATTTTGCAGTCTACAGAAGAACAAAAAAAAGATGTGATTTAGCTTCCACTTGAGCCTAAGAAATTTGAACCAGAAGCCCAGAATGGACATGATGATGAGGAGAGCTATAGTAGCTCAAAAATATAAGAAGAATAAGAACCTCAACTTCAACCTTTGATGAGGACCACTTGTATTAGGCGACGACCTAAAAGGTTTGGCTATTCATTGTTAGATTCTGATTATATTTTTTCTTTGATTGCTAATGTTGATGAGCCAAGGATTGTGCAAGAGGCAATGTGTATGAGTGATGTGGGTTCTTGGATGAAATCCATGGATGAAGAGATGGTTGCATTGAAGAAAAATAACACATGCGATCTAGTACCTTTGCTTGAAGAACGCAAACACATTGGTTGCAAATGGGTGTTCAAGAATAAAGTTGGTCATGATGGTAGTGTTGAGAAGCATTAAGCAAGGTTGGTCATGAAGGGTTACTCATAGGCAAAGGGAATAGATTATAGTGAGATATTCTCTCTTGTTGTGAAGCTAACATCTATTTGGTTCCTATTATCACTAGCAACAACATATGATTTAGAACTAGAGCAGATGAATGTGAAAATAATTTTCCTTCATGATGACTTGAAGAAATCTATATGTCACAACTTGAATAGTACATGGTTAAAGATAAAGAACATCTAGTATGCAAGTTGAAAATTATTTGTATGGTATTAAACAATCTCCTAGGATGTGGTACCAAAAATTTGACACCTTTGTGTTGAGTTTTGGATTTCTAAGATCTAAATCTGATCATTGTGTTTACTACAAAATTGATAATGATCACATTCTCATCATTGCATTGCATGGTGATGATATGTTGCTTTTTGGGAAAGAAAAGTTTGAATTCGAATTTAAAGTATCAGTTGTCATCACAAATTGAAATGAAATATTTTAGTGTAGCATGGTATATTTGAGGATGGAGATCAAAAGATACAAAGCTAACATAAAGATTTGGTTAACCCGTAGTAAGTATATGAATTCAATGTTGGAGAGATTTAACATGACAACTTGGAAATAGTTATTTCCATGTTGTAAGGGACAAAGCTTTTTGTTGAGGATTGTCCAAAGTATCCTTTTGAGATGGAGGACATGACCAGAGTACCCTATGCTAGTGTGAATGGTAGCTCTAGACCTGCTCAAACATAGACAAACAACACAATGTTAGCCAATAAACAAATCTAAACTAGCATTCCCCATGAGGTTCATTTAAAGCACAATGAACAAGAAATTAAGAAAAGAAACCAAATGAAATCTATTTAAATCCTATTCAAATGTTCAAACCCAACATCCCATGGGGGAATTGGTGCTACTTTGATGTGGAAAGTAGCCCTTTCCCAATTCCTTGCAAGCTTTGATGATGAACAATGTGATCCTTGATGAAAATTCTCAATAACCTAGCTATGGTGATGAAATTCTATGATAACTTTGATGAAAATGGATGAACTTTGCTTCAAATTTGTAGAGAGTAATCTTGCATAAAGTTGTGGATCCAAAATCAATAGAAGAGCTCTCCATTTATAGGAAAGAAGGATAGAGGAATGTAGAACATGAAGGATGTGGGATTAAAGATGAACCAATAGCAATGTGCCATTTTTCAACATGCTATTGAAGAGAGGTGGAGCACATTTTGATCAATGTGCAAATAAATGCAATTAGGTGGAAATTTGAAATTTGAAAGATGGCTTGTGGAGGAAGGTGTAGAAGAGGAGTTAATGCCACTTGGCTCAAGAAAAAGGACTTGTAAGAGTTATAAATGTCAAGTTGGAGGACAAGTCCCTTTGGGAGGGAGATTTCAAAATGGAGGAATATTCCAAAGAGATGCCATTTTGAATGAAAATAGAAGAATTTATAAATCAATTAAATTGATTTACATGTGCAAGTTGCAAAATCTAGAGGATTTGATGGATTAGAGTTAGAGTTAATCATGATTTAATTAACTTAGATGGATATTAGTTTGATTTGACATTTGACTTAGGTTTTTGGATTTATTTAAATCAAATGGGAGGAATAATGAACATTAGATTTAATTAAATAAAGTTTGATTTATTTAATTAAAGGTATGATGTTAGATTTAATCAAATAAAGGTTAATTTATTTAATTAAAGGAAGATCATGATTTAATCAAATAAAGGGATTTATTTAATTAATAGAAGAACATTAGGATTAATCAAATAAAATGATTTATTTAATTAAAAGAAGATAATGATTTAATCAAACAAAGTTGATTTATTTAATTAATAGAGGAATTATGATGAATTTAATCAAATAAAGATTATTCAATTAAATGGTTAGTAAAGAAGTGATTCATGGAGAACTGATGTTAGTAAATTAGGATCAAGTGTGCGAGATCAATCAGTATAATTTACGTGTCTACATTTTGCCCAGGACTCTTTGAAGTAATGTACCTGCTACGTTGGTTCAAAGAATAAACTTGTCGAGATCAAAATTCATTTTAAAAAAAATTTGTTCAGATGCCCCACTGCTACCCCAACGATAAGAATTACGCTGGTATACTGCCACCTTGAGAGATTGGATGAAAATTTGGATTTTTGGGTGATTTCTTGAAAAAAGAGGACAAGCTGCCCGATGGGTCTAGAAAGGCTCTAGGATGCCAAAAATGTGTGAAAATGTGAGAACAAGACCTGAAATGAGTTTCGGTTGGGGAAAAATGGGGTTGGGGGCACAAAACCCTAGTTTGTCATTGCTAAAACGGGTCAAAAAACCCTATTTTTCATGCTTAAATAGCCTTTGAGGGGTCACTTTCAATTCATTTTCACATTCACATTTTGAGAAATTGAGCTTTGACCCTCCTGCATAATGGCACAAAGAGTGCTTCCCCGACATATTTTCGAGAGAGTTTGAGTCTACCAGAGACCTCCAGGCACAGGACCACCAATATGTTATCCTAACCCAACCTTTAGTTATGATTTGTGTGTGCATTTATTACGTTTTGAAAGGTCAAATAGTCCAGTGTCGCTATATAGCAATGCTAAAAGTGCCAAATCGGCGACGCTAGGAGTCAAATATGCCGCTACTGCGAATTGTGATGCCACGTCGCAATTTAGCTTTAGGGTTTCAAACTACAAATGGCGACGTCGCGGTCTAGTTTAGGTTTAGGGTTTTTAGGTCAGAGGGGCCCACGTTTGCAAATAGTGACGCTGTGGCCTGGTTTGCATTTCCAAAAGGTCTAGCATCGCTGTTTGGAGTTTCCAAAGGGTGACACCTTTGCAAATAGCGACACATTCATTGTTCTTGTGTCGAAAACTCCAAATGAAGTCATATTTTTTTACAAATTTTAACGTTGTGACTTCATGAGTACGGGAGGATAGAGAGCCTATGCATTCACACGAGCATCGACCCTCGGTGCTGAGCAGATTGAGTGGTTTACACGAGTTACGATAGGAGCACCTGGGTGAGATCAGCCTCTGGTACGTTGCTTATGTGCCTACTGTTAGGACTCACTTGGCGATGATGACTGTGCTAGCTGAGAGGTGGCATAGTGAGACCTCGTCCTTTCACCTTCCCACCAGTGAGGCTACTATTACACTAGAGGACGTCTGGCGTATTCTGCCATTGCTGATCCACGACGAGCGAGTTATTTATGATAGATGATGGTGGCGATGCATGCTTCAAGATTATGGGGGTTGAGGAGCTCACACTCTCTGTGGGCCAAATTGATTTAGAGTATTACAGACACTGGGTGCCAACTTTTTGGATGATTGTTGCTACGATTATTTGCGAGCTAGTGGCTCTGGATTGACAGGGCAGATACTTCAGCCTGGGATGGGGGCTTGGCTTGGGAGCAGATGCTTCGAGAGAGAAACCTATTTTCTTGGGGACCAGTGATGTTAACCTCATTATATCATGATCTTCATGAGTTTTCCTATTGTGACAATAGAGCGATTGGTGTCAACGTCACACTTTTACACATTTGGGCTTGGGAGCACATAACCCTACTTCGATCGAGGGTTACAGTGGTCAATGTCGAGCCTGGCGACCCAACAGTTTGGAGACATAGGGGTGGTATCACTTTCAGACACATGACAGGTAGGTCTTCCTCATTGGTGGAGGGTTTTGGATGAGATGATAATTTTTACTTGGAGACCTTGGTTGTAGATTCCTGTGTGGTATGATGATGTACAATAGCTGTTCTACGCCCATTAGGATTGACTTATGCAGGGGTGTGAGCACACCATGATCGAGTGCTACCTACTCGACAGGGTAGTGAGATAATTTGGGGATGTGCAGGATCGCCTCGATGACCAGTATATTGCCATTTTTGCACGCACATCCAAAGAGACTACTTGGGGTTGAACAATCCCAACGTCAGATGTGGTTGATTCTTTTAGACAACTGGTGGCTAGGCCATAGGAATATGATCAGGGATAGGTATATCCAGACACCACATGTGCCTACGATGATTGGTTTAGGCCTCCAGTTTGATTGACAGTTCCAAGGGAAGCATTTCCAAGGTGAAGACCCCGAGGCAGGGCAGCTAGGAGGGGATAGGTTAGACAGGTTTCAGGACCACCTAGAGGAGGAGGAGGAGGACCACCTCCACACTATCCAGATCAACATCGGGATTAGAGGGGATTGGGAGACTAACAGAGGGATGCTCCCAGAGACCAATAGAGAGGTAGGTTGAGAGATCAACAACCGCCACCACAACCACCTCAACCACTGCAGTCGGACCCTTGAGATGCCTAGATACAACAGTTGCAAGGGAAGATTCAGGGGCTACAAGCTCAGTTACAAGCGATTATAATAGGGAGGGACCAGGCTAGATACCAAGTCCAGGATCTCCGTATAGAGAGAGATTAGGAGCGCCAACAGAGGCAGGCGACAAAGCTGTAGCTGGCTTAGGAGGTCGGAAAGAGGAAACAACTGGAGAGTATGGCTACTTCATCCTAGGGGAGGACAGTTCTTGTGCGGATGTACCACAAGGCCACCAGATAGGTTGAGTGCTATAGGATTCATTATCAGAAGGTTGTACCTACGGTAGCTCAGGTGCCAAAGTACTCTCAACAAACAGGGATGAGATAGATAGATGATCAAGCTGAGAGATAGGCGGGTGAGGGGAGTAGCCACCAGGGCTAGCTGACACAATTTTGATCGACACTTGATTCTTTTTGAGATCCAAGGGTTCCATTTTTGATAGCCCTATGGGCATTTGTATATTGATTGATATACCCACACATTTGATCTTGATTTGTACCATGACAGTTACATTTTGAGATATATATGATATAATGTGATTCGTTATGAGATGTGTCTACTTTATTTATGCATTATGGATGGATGTACTTGATGTTCTATATGTGCGATGTGCCTCTATGATATGATGCAATGTGATTTTACATGATATGATGCGATGTGATTTTACATGATATGATGTTTATGGATGTCATGGATGTTTTATTTTTCAATATATTTTTCATGTATGATATGATGATGCATTTATGGATGATATGATGATGCTTTCATGATTATGCAATGGATGCAAATGTATGATTTATGAGATGCTTAGAATAACCAATATATATTATGCAATGATGAAACACAATGCATGTGAGATGATTAGTGTTTCCTATATGATATGATATGGATGATATGCAACATGCTGATGGTTTGGTGGATGTAGGATGAATGCATTGGTGATGTTTTTAATTAACTGTCATGGTATCATGTTAGCGCAGAGAGAAGAAAAAAGAAATGAGATGAAGACAAGAGGATCAAACAAGTCCATGATCTATGAGACTTTATTAGAGATGATGATAATGATGATGATGATGATGATGTATTGCTTATTAGGAATTGGGATTTTAAAAGGGCTTACTTACCTTATGTTTGATAACATACATAGGCATGATGCATCAAGGTATAAAGAACCCATATGACGTTGCACCTAGTGTGATGGACTTTGAATTGACAATCAGATAGGAGTACTCTTGTTCACACTTGACATACAAAACCTTATTTAAAATGTAGTTCAGATATTCCAAACATCTTGGACCAAAACATAGAAAGGAAAGCTTTCCTATGTGGTCAACAAGACACCTGAAACACCCTCCCTACAAACCAAACAAAGCACACATGAACAAGGTTATATTACAAGAACATCCAACAAACACAACAGATAAAAGATTATGATCGTTGCCCCATTCCTTTCTCTCTATATCCCTTTTTTTGAGACATCATCAAGAGGTCATTGAAATGAGCACAATAAGATAAGTCAAAAGAAAAAGATCAAGTAGAAAAACAAGCTAATGTTCTTCATACCACTAGCCAAGACTAAACTATGGTGATGCCTGATGTTGATGTCCATTGTAGGAAGGATGCGTCCTAGGACATGATGTTATTAGATGATTTGGGATTTACTGGATGATGAACTATTAGTATCAAGAGTTGACCAACTTGTTTACCTACTGACCTAGACTTGAGACCTTTGACATTTGAGTTTTCACTTTTGAATTGCTAGACTTGTTTCTGATTGTTTTACCAAAGGGTAAAAATGACGACCATTTATTATGAGTGAATGTTTATTGCGGGTGAAAGAGAGATGGGATGGATGGATTTCTTTGAATATTTGGATGTTTTTGATGTTTTGAAATATTTTGAGGCTATTTTTTGGTATTTTCAAGATGTTTTGCAAATGTTTTGATTTTCAAAATTTCTATTTTTTTGGTGTTTTTTTGAGATTTTGACCAAGAGACTAACCTAAAGATCTATCCTAGGGGCCTCAGGGGTAGATCAAAGATTAGCCTTGCCTACGTTATACACGTAGAGACCACGTAGTTCGATTGAAACAAACTCAATTATTGATGAGATATGAACAAATGGATTGCCAACTTATTATGATAGACTCCTAAAGGACTAACCTAGATGTCTCAGGGGATGATCAAAGATCAACCTTGCCTACGTTTAGAGCTTAGAGACCCGTAGTTCGACAAGACAACTTTGTTTTTTATTTTTTTTCTGACTTTTTGACCCATTTTTTGGTTTTTGATATGTTTTGAATGTTTTTGGGTTTTCTGATTTTTTGAATTTTTTTGGTTTATGATGTTTTTAGATTTTTTCTTCAACTAATACCTTCTCTCGAGCCCTTGGGTTTGAATCAAAAATTCTTTCTAAGGCCACCATTCCCTTGGGAATTCTATTACTTTTTAAATTGAGGACCCCTTATGTATCACAGTCTTCGGGGCTCCAGTCTCTTTGATCCATGTTGGACTCATCGATGATCTGTCCTTCAAAAAAATCTGAGCTTGCCAGAAAAGCAAGGATATGTCGATCATCATAAAAAAATTGAAAGTTCCTGACATTATCAAGAACAGCTAGGGTGGATATCAATTCAATTGAGAATCTCTTATGCTTGGAGCCGTGCATGGGTCCCAGGGTACTTGCAGCAACAACTAACAAATCAACTATTTGATTCTCCTCTCTAGGGATTAAACTAATCCCAAAAGCATCAATATCCTCAATCAGGTTCTATACCCAATTTCTATAAGCTGCCAACCTTTTATTGTGACATGTGTATTGGCTGCACACTTGCTTGATAACTACTTCTGAATCTCCTTTAACCATCAAGGCAGTAACTTTCTTCTTATGAGAGAACATCAGCCCCTGAGCTAAAGCTTCATATTCTGCTATGTTGTTAGTGCATCTAAACTACAACCTGCAAGAAGCAAAGAAAGTTTTCCCTTTCGGGCTGGTTAATTCAATCCCAACACCACAACCTGTTTTGGATTTGGATCCATCAAACGTGAGGGTCCATAGCTGATCATGAGCTGGGGTTGATCCCTTTGTGGTTATTGTGGGCATTTGGATAAGATGAGCCATAGGTGGGGCCACTTGATCTTTTGCATCAAATATTGGGAAAGGACATTCAATAGGTTCCTCTGGTGCAATTTCTAATTCCTGCTCAGGTATATCATGTAATCCGTGGCTATCCTTTAAATAGTCATGTATATCTTTGATTAATCCCTTGGGTTTAGGTATAGTTGGGAGTGTAGGGATATCAAACAAACCTTGGGGTTGTTTTTCGTAACTATGCTGGTCCAGTATGGTGACCAGGGTAAGTTCAACTTGAGGAGGGACTTCCTTTTGGAGGTATATTGTCCCTGGTTAACATTATTGCATTTTTGGCTTCAAACAAGAAGTGATCTGAAACAGCCTCAAGGTGACTTAGGCTAGTTTCCTCAGTTTGGGAAACACAATTTAAAATGCTGATGCAGGGTTGGCAGGTCAGTTCTGAATGATTTTGGTAATGTACCCTGCACCAATTAGGGAGTAGGAGACTCTGCAAATCGATATGTTCCCCTAAGACCAGCTGATCCTGTTGTAGCTTCTTGATCAATGCCTGTTGATTTTCATCAATCATGGGATCATGGAACTTTTGGATTGACAAATCTTTAGAATGAAGAACCGACAAGGTTAAAATTTCCTCTCTTTTATAAACCCCTATCTCAGTTTCAAAATAGGCTACCTCATTGGGACAATCATACTCAGTGATGATATGCTTGAGGCGAGGTTCACTTTCAATCCTAATCTGCGTAGGCACTTCCCTCCATGGTAGCCACATATGTGAAAAGTCAAGGGAGAGATATCCCCCTATAATTTTCATCAAATCTTTGCTCAATAGCATACCATAAGTCTCAAGAATGTCTGCTAATTGAACATCTATATTGGTTTGAATCCTAGGATCAGACCCTACTTGCACATGTATATTTCTTAACTCTCCAATTACGTTAACCTCTATTTTATCAAGTTGGATGACCTTCTTGTTTGTTTGGACAGGGTTCAATCCCAATTTATTGCATATAGAAAATGGCATAACATTGCTAGAAGTCCTTGAATCTAGCAAAAAATTATGTAGATTCTTCCCATAGATTCTTAAACTCAAAAGAAATGGTGGGGTACCTACCTTGCTTCTATACAAAGCTGCGTTCATGTCTACAGCAGGTGCCACCTTGGTTTTCCCTTTTGGTTTATCAACTTCTTCCAAAGCTTTCAACACTATCTCTCGTTGAGCAGGGCACCACTTGAGTATGTCGAAGTATGATAAAGAGGTTTTTTGTTTTTGCATAGCTTGCATTACTTTTGACAACACTAGGTGAATTACTGTTGTTATGGAAGTCAGGTGGACCTTTTGGTGGAGGAGGGTTATTATTAGCCCTTTGATTTGGAGGCACCATGTGATTAGGTGGTGCTGATGTAGTGAACAAACCCTTATTCTGATTTCTCAGGAAGTGTCCTCCCTTTTTCTAAAAGGCTTGGGCATCATACATGTCTTCCTCTGGTTCATTCTCACTTTGCATTGGGAATGAAGGTTCTTCAAAGAGGTCATAAGTCATTGCTGTATCTACTGAGCCACCTTCTTTATTTGAATTACCTTGGAATGTTTGGGCATTTTCCTGAGCCATCTTCACGACTTTCTCCATTTCAGGGTAGTTTACCTCAGAATGGGTTGCAGTATCATGCAACCTACACCTGTTAGTCATAAAATTAAGGTCATCCACGTTTGTAGTATGTGTCCTGTCCTCATTAGCTTGATAATTGTGAGAAACTTCACCGTTATTTGGCCCTGTATTCCATTGTCGGTTGGTATTTTTCCTTTGGTTATATCCTCTATTTTGATTTTGATAGCCTTGGTTAGGGGAGTTTTGGCCTTGATAACCCCTCTGGCTGTGATTGTAGTTATTCTGATAATTACCCTGATTGTTATTGCTCTGATTAGGATAATTACCTTGGTTTTGAGAAGGGTTCAATCTAAGCTGAGCCATGTCATTTGTGACTTGAGACAGAGTTTTCTTTAAGGTCTCCACCTCGTTTGTGAGTTGAACTGTCTTTTCACTTTCAACACTCTTAGCCACAAGTGG
Source organism: Sequoia sempervirens (assembly GCA_007258455.2). Lineage (NCBI taxonomy): Eukaryota > Viridiplantae > Streptophyta > Pinopsida > Cupressales > Cupressaceae > Sequoia > Sequoia sempervirens. The sequence continues at coordinate 576,988 of VDFB02004919.1, forward strand.
CTGATTGACATGATTTGGTGTTCCAGTTTGGTTATGATGACCATGCGGACTATGATGAGCCTGAGATTGTTGAAAGAAGTCAGGAGATCCGTTGGAAAAGAATGGAATAGGAGATTGAGTTTGAAACTCAGACATAGGTCCATAATGGGAAGGAGACATCCCTAGGACAGTATTGAATAAAGGGGTTGGGCTAGACAACTGATACCCCATTGAAGGAAAACCTCCTCCCAAACTTCCCTATTGAGAGCTAATTTGTTGTTGCAACTTGATGGCTAGATGATAAACTTTAGACACGGAATAAATATCTGTCGGTTGATAAGTTCTTTGCAGGAACAAGCCAAGCACAGGGTCTATAACTCTAAAGTATGCTTGAATGGCACTATTCTCAGCAACTAGATAGGGGTCCTGTAGTCTCCTATACATTTGTTGAAACCTGGTATTAAACAAAGGCAAGGATTCACATGGCTCTTTCCTAATGGTAGAAAATTGGTGGAACAAAATGGCTGGATCCACATAAACTCTGAACTGATTGAGGAAAGCATTCTGGAGGTCTTTCTAGTTCAGAATAAAACCTTGTGGAAGATTTAGATACCAGTTGTACGCCATATCCCCTAAGGAATAAGGGAACAACCTATAAACTACATCATGGTGAGCTATCTGAGCTCTGGTACAAGCGTCTTTAAAATCTTGTATGTGCTCTTCAGCACTCCTTGATTCGCCATGAATGTATTTGGGACATAATTTCTCAGGATTCTTAGGCATATCATGAAAGCCTCTAGGAATAGTCCCCAATGGAGAGGGATTATTCTGAAAAAAATGCCATTAGTAGTGGTGGTGGTGGTTGAGCCAACTGTTGGATGGGTTGAACCAGCTGTGATGGCACTTGAGATGGATTCGGTGGTGATTGATAGGTATCCACTGGGGTGTTGGTGAAACGCCTGGTGGAGTAAGCGGAGCTGACAAGGGTGGTATGATGGTTGTCCCAGTCTTGTGAATCTTGTGTCTTATTAGGGTCTTGATTTCTATCAAAGGTGGTGGATTTTTAGCTGATCGAAGAACTCTACGAGACCTTTTTGGTGAGAAAAACCCAGTATTATCCAGCTTGCTCTTCTAGGCCCTCCCTCTAGCACCAGTTTCTGTTGATGGGTTGAACGAGCACAACAACAGTAAACAAAATATTACTATTCTGCTCTCCTGAAAGAGAAAGAATAACACATGGATATCTAACTCCCAAGGTCTTGGTAATCAGTTCTCGACTATGCTGATTTCACTCAACGGTTGATGTGAACTGTAATGTTCAAGGGGCTTGCTGGTGTTGAGCTTTGGGATTTTTCTAAGATCAAACATAAATTTAAACCTACTTTAACCAGGGTTTTTAAAGAAACATAAAAATATAGATCAAAGCTTTGGAACTAAAGAGAATGATAATTCATCCAACTTAACCAGACTTGTTACCTTTGAAGGAATTCCTAACTAAAATTGCAGAACAAAATCAACTTGTGATTAACACAGAGTTTCATTCATTCACAGTGCTAACTTCAACATCAAATTTCAAATCACCATTTAAACAAAACATAAAATAAAATTTCATTCCTTGAAATCTTTTCAAATCAAATGATTAACCCAAGATAAATACCATTCTGGAACACAATATGAAGTAGATTTAAATCTGGTTGCCTTTACTATTTGTAAAACAGATAAACAACATTTACAAATCTGGCACAATCACCAGTGTACAGAAAATCCATGTCTTCAAATCATCCCCATTTACACTAAGAAAACTTGAAAGATACATCACTGCCTTCTGCTCTTGAGTTTCTCTACCTTCTAATCCTAACTAAGAAGACAAAAAGAAGATCCCATTACAAAGAAACATAATGCAATTCTATCCTCACTATCTTTCAGAAAATTCCTACTGAACTGTTTTAAATCTCTCCCTGCGTATCTCCTACTTTTGCTTGCCTGTGTTCTATACTATTGTTCCTACCCTCCAGGTCCTCCAAAAAAATGTCGTATATATCCCCCTGCCAAAAAGAATGTGCTGGCCCCTGCTTTAGGGTTTACAAAAATATCCCCTTTCAGAAGGGTCGGCCCTCAGATCTTTTGCAACTATCGCATTAACTTCTGGCCTGCATGTCCACCCTCGAACTTCCATCAGAGCTGCTTTGAATGTTCCACATTAGTCATTAATACCGATCTACCTTTCCCAGTAGATATTGCAGCTGTCACTGAGACTCATGGCCTTTTCCTCCTTTCGGCTTTCCTCTTGTTCAAGATCTTTCTGTATGTTGACCTCCTCTGGAAGCAACATCCGACCTTCATGTTAGATCCCCACACCATTGTTCACCGAGCCGATTGATCACCTTCGATCTCAGGGTAAATCCATGTTGCTTATACTCTGCTGATCTTCCTCACAAGAATAGTCAATCAGTCAAACTGCCAATGGTTCGCCATCAACCTCCTCTGATTGGTGGAACACATACCACGTAATCTTTTCGGGCAGTCAAAATTTCTTCATACAGAATCGCATGTCGGTGAGACACTAGTTGTGTCTCCTCGATGCGATTATACTTCTTAGCAACATCGACATAGCATACAATTGTTGGCAAGAGGTCACAGCGAGCGGCCATAGTCATAACAATATCCCAAAATTGTCACTGAGACAATCGCTATCGGCCAAACATCATAGCGAGCCCCTAAGAGTTATACCACTGTGTTCCCGTTGGTAGAACATGCGCACTTGGCAAGATATCATTCAGTCGGCAGGAGGTCATAGCGGGTGCTAAGAGTCATAGCGATATCCTTTTCCATTGGCAAGTCCATCACAATCGGCAAGACTCCCCTTAGTCGGAAAGAGGTTATAGCGAAGGCACCCTCTATCGACGAGACATCTCCCCGAGCTCAACTTCTTTCCTCGAGTGCAACCCTTTCATTTCAGTGAGACTTTACCCCTTCGACAAGATATCTCTCTGAGCTCAAAACACTATACCGAAGGCACCATCCCTTCGGTGAGACTCCACTTAGTCGGCAGGACCTCATATTGAGCTCAAATCATTCAGCCAGGAGTCGCCCCGATATCCATCTTGTGAACAAACATCGGTGAGACATTATCAGGTTGACCAGACATCATATCGATGACACCTCCCTTCGGCGAGCTCAAACCATTTTGTTTCGGCAAGACTCCCCCAGTCGGGAAGACATCACACCGAAGGCACAAACCTTCGGCGAGACCACGATCATTCGGTGAGACATTACACCAAAACCATTCCACTTCGGTGAGAGATCACCGGTCGAGAAGACATTCATTTGTTGGTAGGACCTTATGCCGAAGCCACCTTGCTCGGCGAGACCTCACCCCGTCAGTGAAACATTACCCCGATGACATCCCGCTTTCGGTGGGACTTCCTCCAGTCAGCGAGATGTTATGCCAAACCCAAAATACTTTGGCGAGACCGCCCCCTTACGGTGAGATACATAGAAACTCATGGCGACTAAAATGTCTAGGCAACCGGTGTATTTCAAATGAATAGGACGCACTACTAGTCGGCAAGACAACAGGAAGGTCTCACCAACTTTCTTCATTGAGTAATTTATGCCAAATCCACTTGAGGTATGATTTCTAACATAATTCCTTTGAGAAAAGCATCAGATGCATGATTTAATCCTACAAAGTAATGCCTCCATTAGTCCTCAAAAGCATGTAAAATATATCATTTTTTTTATCATTTCACCAAATTTTAACAAAAAGAAACCCAACTCTGGCTGAGGTAGAACCAAAACAGAATAAAAGACAGACCTAAGAGGAAAACAAAAGAACTCCCAAGACCAAACAAACAACCAAAGGCGATGAAAGTAAAAAGAAAAGGGGGACCCATTTTGTTCCAAAATAAAATGGGGTGGTTATGCAAGGCATAACAGGTATAAGAACATGCCCCTAGCGTAATGTGATGTGATAGACTACTCCGATATAAGCAGGACAAACTAACCTTGGGAATGTACCAAGTAGTACTAGGAGGGATCACGATACAAACATAGGATCAAGCTATGATCCAGATGTGGATGGTTGATGGAAGGATGAGATGGAATGCGATGGATGAATGATGGAGAAAAAGTCGTAGAGATCATGGTGGATGGAAAGTGCTTATTTACACAAGGTTCCTGTTTGCCAAGTTTTCACCAAGGTACTTTCCCAAAGTGCCACCGAGGTGGTTTTCACTAGAGGATGATTTTTCTCTTTATTGTTTTCAATCCTTTTTCTAATTTTTTTGGATTTTTATTTTTTGATTTTTTTTGTTTTTTTTGATTTATACCTTGCAATTTTAGGCATAAATTGTTTTGAGATGAGAGTTATTCATAGGCTCCTATAGAGGTTCCCATTTTGGTGTGGATAACTGATATGCTCCTGACTTGTAGCTTGCTTTGATGATGAAGGGTCCCAACCAATTGGGTTCAAAATTTCCCTTGCTGTCTGGAATTGGTACATTTTTTTGATTCTCCTTCAAAACAAGCTCCCCGAATTGAAAGGTCTAACTCCTGATCTTCTTGTTGTAGCTCCTCTTGAGAAAATCCTGATAGACTTGTAGACGGTTCAAGACATCCTTGCGCCACTCATCTAGTAGTTCCAACTTGTTCAACCGTGACACCTGATATTCTTCATCAATGATTAGATTCTACAATGATATTATGAGGGATGGAGCTCGATCTCAATGGGGAGGATGGCTTCTGATCCATAGACCAGGGAGAAAGGGGTTGCACCTATTTGTGTGCAGATATTTGTTCTGTAGGCCCATAAGGTAGGATTTAATTGCAAGTGCTAGTCATGTCCAACACCATTGAATGTCTTCTTTAAGATTTTCAAGATGGTCTTATTGGTAGCTTCAACTTGGCCGTTTCCTTGGGGGTAGTATGGAGTGGAAAAGCGATGGCTATTGAACTTTTGGCATAGGTCTCAAACATCCTTGTTTTTGAAAGGTGTCCCATTATCTGAGATAATGGCTTGAGGGACATTGTAGCATAAAATTAGGTAGTTCAGGATGAACTTGGATATCTACTTTCCTATGATATAGGTCATGGGAATGGCCTCTACCCACTTCTTGAAATACTCCATGGTGGTGATGATGAACTTATGTCCATTGGATGAGGTGGGGGTGATTTTATTGATGAGATCGAGCCCCCATTGTGAAAAGGGCCAAGGTGTAATGATTGGGTGGAGCTCCTAAACTGGTGCATGGATGAGATCCTTATGTTGCTGACACTGCAAAAACCTCCGAACATAGTCATGAGATTCCCTTTCCATTGTAGGCCAATAGTACCCATTCCTCAACAATTTCTTAGCCAAGGTCATACCACTCGAATATGAACCACAAATTCCATTGTGTACCTCGGTTAAGATAGCTAAATCTTCCTCAGCATTAAGGCATTGTAAAAAGGTTCCCTCAATGCTCCTATAGTATAGGGTGTCTCCTAAGATAACAAAATGAGATGAATTCTTGACAAATTTTCTTTTAAGGTTTGGGGTTATATCAATGGGGAGGACTCCTATTCTCAAGTAGGTGTATATATCATGATACCAGGGATCACCAGGACCATCGATTTCACACACAAATTCAGACTCTACTACCTTGTATGTTGGTACGAGAAGCTGCTCTACAAGGAATTCTTGCTTTGGGATGTTGCATGGGACATCTATGAGCAATCCAATACTTTCCATAGCATTTGTCGCTCTGTTATTTTCCCTTGGTAGTTGCTCAAATGTGATATCAATGAAGGACTCTTCGAGACTTTCCACCAATTTCTTGTATGGAGTCAACTTGTCGTCCTTTATTTGGTACTCGTTATTTACCTGGTTGATAAAAACCTATAAATATCCATAGACTTTGAGTGCCATGATTTGCCACTGTATTACAATCCTGAGCCCTATGACAAGAGCCTCATATTCTGCAATGTTATTTGTGCAAGGGAAAGATAACTTATATGATTTGGGTATGCAATCTCCTTGTGGTGTAATGAAGAAGACTCCAACTTTTAACCCATGTTGCATGTAGGATCCATCAAAGTACATTTTCCAGTGATCTGCTACACTTATGTTAAAGATCGACTCATTGAGGAACTCTGATATAAGTGGATTCTCTAAATATATCGGTGCCTCTGCCAGCTGATCTGTAATTTCTTATCCTTTAATATCCTTTCATTCTACATACTCAATGTCCTGTTCTGTCAGGATCATAACCCATTTAGCTGTTCGTTCTGTGAGTGTTGCTTTAGAAAGTAGATACTTGAGAGGGTCTATCTTTGCAATGAGTTTTATCTGGTGTGCCAACATATAGTGTCTGAATTTCTGTGCTGTGAACACAACTGCCAAGCAAGCCTTCTCAATGGATGTGTAACTTAGCTCGTGTCCCACCATGGTTCTACTGATGTAGTAAATAGTTCTCTCTTTCCTATTTTCATCATGTTGTGCTAAGAGAGTGCCAAGGGTTGCTGCTGTTGCTGATATATACATGATCAAGGGCTTTCCTGGAATTGGTGGCATAAGAACTGGCAATGTGAGCAAGTAATCCTTGATCTTGTTGAATGCCTGGTCACATTTCTCATCCCATTTGTATGCTATCCCCCTGTGGAGTAGATGAGAATATGGGATAGCCTTGTCTACTAGTTGCACTATGAATTGACAGATGGATTGAAGTCTTCCCTACAAACCCCTTAACTGTTTTAATGTCCTTGGTGCCTCCATCTCTAGAATGGCTTTGAATTTGGCGGGGTCTATCTCAATTCTTCTCATAGATACGATGTATCCTAGTAACTTGCCTGATTGTACCCCAAAAATGCACTTTTTTGGATTGAGTCTAACCTTATACTTTTCCAGCCTGTCAAAGATGGAGCTTAGAGCTGGTATGTGATCTCGACGTTTCTTTGACTTGGCCAATATGTCATCCACATAATCTTCCACAATTTTTTGAATCATATCATGGAAGATTAGTGTCATGGCCCTTTGATAGGTAGCTCCTGTGTTTTTCAACCCAAATGGCATCATATTCTAGAAATATGTCCCCCATGGACAAGTGAAAGTTGTCTTGTGTTGGTCTTCCTTAGCTATCATGATTTGATTATACCTTGAGAATCTATCCATTAGTGATAGCATTTCATGTCCCGCCGTCATATCCACAATCATATCTATGTTTGGGAGAGGGAAATCATCCTTGGGACATGCTTTGTTCAAACCTCTGAAGTCAGTACAAATGCAAATGCCTCCAGTGGGATTTGAAACAGGTACAATATTTGAGACCCACTCTAGATAATCAATTGGCTGTATGAAACCGACATCAAGGAGCTTCTGTAATTCCATTTTGACCAATAATGCTATTTGTGGATGCATCTTTATCAATTTTGGTCTTATTGGTTTTGCTTTAGGATATACAGCTAGGCGATGAACCACAACTTCTGGATCAAGCCTAGGCATGTCAACATAGGTCCATGCAAAGTGTATCTTTCTTTCTCTTAGGAACACAACTAGGAGTTCCTGTTCTTCTGTCAAGAGTGACTCTTCATAGAAGGTGATATGTGGTGTTTCTTCTGTTCCTAGGTTGACCGGATTGCACTTCTCTACTAAGACTGTTGACTTCTCCTGATGAATAACACTAAGGGGAAGATTGAATCCTTCATCCTCTAGCGCCTCAAAGAGGTTTTCACCATTGGATACGTCCCTTTTTTTACTATTTTTGGGTCAGAGAGTGCCACAGTGTGGTTTTCACTCAAAGACCTAGAGATTATTCTTAAATTTTCACTTTTGTGACTGAAGGATTCAATCATTTCCCCATAATAGGCATGTGTTTCAAGCACGACGTCGAACCTAGCCTTGTGATCTCCACATGGTATAGTATCTCGCAATCCCATGAATTTCGAGAGAGCCTCATATTTTTTGAACGTGTCTAGAATCGGTGGTCCTCGTTGGTCATAATCGATGAGTTGGGGATAGACTAAGTTTAGCTCTTGGGTTTGGTTGTTTGACTTGAAAGACATGGTACTAATCATGAGAAGGGAGGAATCCTCAAATAGCATGGGTAGGTCAATTATTGGATCTTCATCATTGCACACATTAGTTATGTCAAAGGTAAAGTTATCTAAGGGCAGATCTGTGGATACTGACAATTGAGTGGGAGCTTTGACTTTTCTAACTAGGGCACCTTTTCCAACTATGGTTAACTTCGGAGGAGTACTTCCAAGGCCAAGATTCCTTATACGCTTCTCAAGAATGATAAGTTTTAGAAGACCATTGTCATTTTTCCCTAGTTTCTTGTTTTTAGTGTAACCCCATCCTTGCATTATCATAGCCCTTTGCTATTATCATCCATGGGAATATCAGGCACGAGCCTTTCATATTGGTACAATAGACTTGATATGTCCTTTTCGTCCACCACTTACCGACTTTGGTCTCCCCAACATATGAATTTGTAGGGGTCTTCTTTGAAGGTTTGGGATGATGTTTCAATCAGCTAGGGCTGCCCGTGAGACCTAGGAGATTGAGGTAACTCTCCTATTATGAAAGCACTTTTCTTCATTCTATAATCTCCACACCCATTGTCTTGGATAATGACTTTGATTTCAGAGATGTCAGGAATGGTGGGTGTCTTTGTCTTAGAGGTGGAGGCTAAGGTAGCTAGGTCTACATATGGGGTTGAAGGGCCTTCATCATTCTTTGGAACTTGAGAGATTTTGTAGTACTTTGCTTCCAAGTTCTTGCAATAATAAAAGGGCTTAGGATCACCATGGATCGTGACATATTGATTTTGGTAGGAAAACTTGACACATTGATGGAAAGTAGATGCAAATACTTGCATCCCATGGATCCATGGATGCCCCAGGAGAATATTATAAGGTAAATCAAGGTTGAGGACCTGTCATGTGGTTTCCATGATGGCTGACCCTAGTTGAATAGGGAGTTGAATAGTGCCTTGAGACACTCTTTCCTGATCATCATATGCCCTGATTGTTATACCTTTACCTTTTTTGATGGTGTCATTAGAGAATCCAAAATTATTTATTAGCTTGAGTGAACAAAGTTTAGACCTGCACCCCCATCCACCAAGACCGTTTTGACTTTGTTTTTATGGACCAAGACTTCGAGATGGAGTGCGCGGTTATGAGATGGTTGAGTGGGGAAGTCTTGATCAGAAAATGTTAGGAGATGCGGGGTGGTGAGGTGTCCGAACATAGCTTGGAATTGGTTAGCATCAAGATCCATGGAGACGGTGGATGAAGCCAATGCTTCCTCTAGGATTCTTCTATGTGCGGGTGATATCTTCAGTAACTCCATGATGGAGATCTGAGTGGGGGTTCTTTTTAGCTGGTTTAGGAAATTATAACCTTTGGGAACAAATTTTAGATTTGAGGTGGATGCCCTAGGTGGTTTTGATGATCCAACAATGGTAACTTTTCTGCCACATGTGGTGACTCCATAATTAGCCTTGGCTCCCTTGACGTTAACAATAGTGACCCATTCATCTAGGGATGCGACGACATGATCGTAAACATAGTTTACATTTCCACACTTTGTCTTTCCATGGTTATTCCCTTTATTGTGATCCAACATCAGATTTGTGTATATCTTGAGGTCTTGATTTCCCGCCGGTTGTTCAACATTTATGACTTTGTCATCAATAAGATCTTGAATTAGATTTTTCAATCTCATGTAATTGGCTATCATGTGCCCTTTGATTTTATGAAAATTGCAAAGGTGGTTTTCATTGTACCATGGTGGTTTCACTTGGGGCTCTTGACAATTCTCATAAATAGGGATTTTAATGAGATTCTCCTGTATTAGTTTCTTCATGACAAATTCAATTTATTCCCCAAGGGCTGTGTATTTTCGTTTGGGGTGATACTTGTTTCATGGGTTGGTCCCCCTTGATTATTCAAATTTTTGACTGCTTGATTATTGGGTGGTTGTTGTGATACAGTGTTGGCTTGTGTGTTGTTTCGATTGTTGCCTTTCAGTTGTTGGTATGATTGGGTGTTTTGTTTTGGAGAACTGATTATGACCTTGGCATCAACCACACCATCATTAGTGACATTTTTGTTCTTTGCCCATGTGCGAGGTTTTTTCATTGTAACTGGTTGATGGGTGGTTATCTTGATATTCTTGATATGTGGGTTTCCCCCCTTGTACAATAAGGGCTCTTTCGATGTTGAGTTCCTTGGGGATCAAATGGTTGTATGTGGTGATGCATTGCATTTTTAAATGGAAAGACAAGGTTTTCTAGAGATTGGCAATGATGGTATAAATTTGTTGTTCTTCTGGCATGGTCCACTTGCTCCTATTGGCCTTGGATCACCATCATTGCAAGAAGGATGTAAATGTTTCCCCCTTAGCTTTTTTGAGTGTAGATAGTTCCTCTAGGTTCACATCCATGCCAATGTTGAATGCGTCCACGATTTCTTGGAATTTTTTGATTCCAGGGGGAAGATGAGAAAACCATTCCATTGCTGGGCTAGCCAAGCTTCTCGAGAATAGTCGCATTAGGTATGTGTTGTCGTATGCAACTTCCATGCAATGTACTTGGAATTCCCTGATGTGATCTTTAGGGTTCCCGTCCCATGATATTTGTTGAATTTAGGGATTTCAAACCCTTTTGGGAACAGTACCATCACAAGACTCCTGTCAAATGGATAGGAGAAAAAATTGCTTGGTGTTTTTGTTGTTTTCCCAGATTGGAGGTCTAACACTTGTTGTGAGAGCAATTTGATTTGTGCTGTCACATCGTTTTACAGATCGGGAGGTGGGGTGAATATGTTTTGAGATGATTTGATAATTTGAGGGATGGGTGGGATGTTTTGCATGTTTAGGGGAGTTTGTTACAAGCTTTTCTATGCGATCAATGCTTGTTGATATGCCTAAAATTGTTGTTGTGCCAACAACTCTTGTTGTTGGTCTTGCTATAGTTGTGCCAACAATGCTTGTTGTTGCTCTTGTTGTTGTGCCAACAACGCTTGTTGTTGGGCTAATAGTTGGGATGCTTCTTGTTGTGCTTGGTACTGTTGCAGGGCTTGTTGATATGCTTGTTGCTGAGCTGCTTGGTATTGTGCTTGTGTTTGTACCTGTTGAGCTAGATATTGGGCTTGTGCTTGAGCTTAAGCTTGTTGAGCAGCTTGTGCGGCTTGGGAAGCTTGTGCGAATTGGGCAGCCTGTGTGGCTTGTGTAGCCTATGCAGCTTGAGCTACCTGAGCTACTTGTGCAACTTGGGCAGCTTGGGCTTGGGCAACTTGTCGTGCTTGTTGTTCGGCTTGCTGTGTCTGTGCTTGTTGAGTAGCTTACATAGCTTGTTGATTTTGAAATTGTTGAAGTGCCTTTTGATAGGCTTGTTGGGCAGCTTGCAATGTGATGCTATCTTGGTTTTCCATGTTTGGTTTTGGTGGTGGTGGTGGAGGACTCAAAATGGTGTGAGATGTTGTGATGAGAGGTGCTGTTGGATTGATTTGTGTGGTGGATGGTGCGGTTGATATGATAGGTCCTTGGGAGACCACATTTTGAGGTATTTGGGGTATTGTAGATGATGTTTTGATTCCTCGTGTTTTTTGGATTGTGGCCACTTGTTGTTGCGATATCGATGGCATGATCAGAGGATTCAATACGATGGTTTGATTTATGATTGGGGGATTGTTTTGATATTGTTGATTGAGTTTTGGTAATGGGGGTTTCCCTAAACCGAGGATTGGTGCGGATGTTAGTGGTAGAGGTGGAAATGGTGGGAAAATGGATGATGTATTCCCTTGAGGAAATGATGATGAGGGATCAAATATTCCCCCTTGTTCAAATAATCCACCCTCTCCTTGTGAGGTCATGGGGAGATAGACTTGTGTGTTAAGAGGATATATCGGTGTCACGAAGAAATGGGATGGATTGTTGGTGTCATGAAAGACAAGTGAAACATATGGGTGTTTTGGATCTAATGGGACATATGAACCCAAAATGGTGTTTGCATCCAAGTCTTAGTTGTTTACAAGGGGATGTGTTTGAAGAGCATGAAGCAATGAGCTCCCCTTGTTGAAAATAGGTTGAGTTGGAGCAAGAGATGATGTGGGTTGTGGGATGGTTTGAGTGATGATTTGAAAGGAGGGTGTGAATGAGACTGGTGGCATAATCCCAAGAGGTTTCTCCATTCTATGATTTCATCTTGAGTCATTCCTAGGACATTGTTGGTGATGTCCTTTGCTTGGCCACCTTCCTCTTGAGGATCTTGTGGTATGAGAGGAAGATTGGGTTGGGGATTGCTAGATCCAATTGGATTGATTTTAGGAGTGGTTTGACTCAAGTCATTTGAAGTAGATGTTTCTTTGTTTGTTTCCATGTTCTTCTTGTGTTGAGATCTAGTTTGGACCATAAAATAAGGATCAATTTTTAGGAATGTGGGAGGTGAACCTCTAACTCCTTGGATTGATCTATACTTTAGGTACAAAAAAGAAAGTCTAAGATGTTAAGGATCAAAGGGTGGTGATGAGAAAATGAAAGATGGGTGATGTGAATGATTGAACTCTTAGGACCCTTGAAGGAGATACTAGACTTTAGGACTTTTGGATTTTTGATGTTGGATTTGATTTTGGATTTTGACTTTGATTTGGTTTGGATTTGATTTTGATTTGATTTTGGATTTGATAATGAACTCATAAACTCCAAGAGGTTAGATGTTGTCTTGGAATAAATTTTCCCACAAGATGATAATTTAACTAAGTGTATGAAGAAGGATGCATCCACATACACCTAGTCAAACGAGATGATTTTGATTTGATTCAAAGGATTTTTCCAAGATTCTATGAGTTGTTTATGAGATGATCTTGATTGATGTTTGAGGATGGATGAGAGTGTTGATTTTGATCCTAAGTGAACCTAGAGAGACTTTTGTTTACAAGACCTCGGTATTGAAGAACATGCTATACTTCCTATGTGAGAAACTCAAACCTTTTAAAAAGTCTTGGATTTTGACAATAGTAAAATGAATACAAATTGGGATTGTTCTTTGAAGCACGTTTGTAAAAGTTGAAGACCAATCTCTCTCTAAATTTGTAAAGTGTTGAGAGACATTTCTTGAGAGCTCTTGGACTAAGACTTTTAGACTTTGGTTTTCGGATTTTGATCTTTCAGGAAATCATTTGGAACAACACATGTGTGGGGTTCAATTTTTTGTTATCTTTCTTACTGAGTTCTTTTTACCACAAACACTTTTCTTGCCTTATCTTTTCAAACTAAATGTCTAATGTCCCAATTTCTTTTCATCCCACAAGCTCCATTATGTGGAAATTAAGGAAATCAAGGCAATAGTTCCCTAATTTTGACTTTAGTGAGAGAAAATTGAGATATAAATCCAAATACTTAGAAGCCTCTAAGGATGAAATCCCTAGGGAAAACAATAGCACTTGGATTTTTTTAAAGGTATTTGCTCCTCCTAAAGGGTTTGAAATTTTGAGGATTTTGTTCAATGTTTGTTTTTCAATGTTTTAGATCCAAGCAAAGTGTTTTGATTCCAAAAGGATGCACAAACCTAGGATAGAAAGAGACAATATTTGTTGAATTCCCACTTGGATAAATCTAGCTGCGCTTATTCTTAGCATATGATTAGAAGCTTGACGACACTGGCTCCCCTCCATGACACACACTTCTTAGGTCAGCCAAGCTTTAGTTCTCATGAATCTCCCATGAGGAACTTCTCATCTCTACTAAAAAATAAATAAATGTGGGAAAGATTTAGAACGACCATTCTTGCACCAACAAATAGTAAGGATTTTGGCCTCTAAACAAATTGGTTCTTAGTCAGGGTGATCGGGGACATGGCACCTTGCGAGCGTCTAGCAAGCCACTAAAGGTTTTAATCAATCCTACTAGGGGGGCTTATACTTTTTAAGGTAGTACCCCATTCTGAAAGACACTATACGACTAAGGCCTACATACCATGAGGACTTGACAGTTTAGTCTTATCCATTTGTATACTGGCCTGAGTGAAAAACCGGTTGGATTCACCTTTGAATTGGTCTTAGGCAGGCCCCTCTACAGGTAAACAATAGAAAGCAAGAAAATTTGTAGTTCGATTAATCTTTTTTTGCGTGAACAAAGAGAGAACACACACAATATACTCAACTCACACTAGCAAGATTTATTCAATTTTAAAAGCCCAAATTGAAGTGTGGAGGCAATCCGTTATACAACTTAATATCACCAAAATACTTTTGATTCTCAAGATCGCCGTGAAGCGCAAAAGAAGTGCATATTCCTTTTAAATGATATTAACTTGTAAAAATGATTGAAAAACACAAAATACACATGTTCATTTTAACTCCAAAAAATAGTAATGGATTATTTTTATAGCACCAAGATGAAGTGTGAAATTTGTTTGTTCATTTTTTAGATCCAAAACCAACTCTAGTAAGTTCCTAAAGTTCTTTTTAACCTTTTGATTGTTCTTTATAAAACCCAAAATAAATTAATTTTGAGTCCTAAAACTTGAAGATAACAAATCCTTAAAAATGGGATTATAATTGCTCCCAAAGTGTTTAAAAACACTTGTTTACAAATCATGAAATGATGTCATAAGAATTCTCCTTGCTTCCTCCCCTTCTTGATCACTTCAACCTACAAAAACTGATTAGCCTATAGAAAATAGAGCCACAAACAAGTTAGAAGTCAAAGGTGATCAAAATAAAAAAGCACATGTTGAATTAAAACTAAAAATTGACCTTTTTCCCAACTTTAGTGGTGCAATCCGCGAAGGCATCATAGTTTGAAGAAGTCCAACAACACTCTGCTGAAGTCAACGTTACTTTGTGGAGAAACAGAGATCATGATTGCATCGTTGTCTCACCAATTGTCGCTCTTTGAAGTTCAAAAGTTCGGCCCTTCAAGAAAATGACAGAAGCGTCACCCTTTGAAGCAGACACAACATCACTATATAGCAACGCTGGATTGATAGCGTCGCTATTTTTCTTTTGCAGTGTCGTTTCCTGTAAACACAATTTTTTTGAAAAAATAGCAAAATTTTGACCCAAAAACATGTTAATTTCTCAAGATTCACCCTCCTTCTAGTGCCAAAATGTGAATGGTAGCTCTAGACTTGCTCAAATATAAAAAAAACAACACAATGTTAGTCAATAAACAAATCTAAACTAGTATTCCCCATGAGATTCATTTAAAGCACAATGAACAAGAAATTAAGAAAATAAACCAAATGAAAGCTATTTAAATCCTATTCAAATTCTCAAACCTAGCATCCCATGGGGGAATTGGTGCTACTTTGATGTGGAAAGTAGCCCTTTCCCAATTCCTTGCAAGCTTTGATGATGAACAATGTGATCCTTGATGAAAATTCTCAATAACCTAGCTATGGTGATGAAATGCTATGATAACTTTGATGAAAATGGATGAACTTTTCTTCAAATTTGTAGAGAGTAATCTTGCATAAAGTTGTGGATCCAAAATCAATAGAAGAGCTCTCCATTTATAGGAAATAAGGATGGAGGAATACAAAACATGAAGGATGTGGGATTAAAGATGAACCAATAGCAATGTGCCATTTGCCAACATGCTATTGAAGAGAGGTGGAGCACATTTTGATCAATGTGCAAATAAATGTAATTAGGTGGAAATTTGAAATTTGAAAGATGGCTTGTGGAGGAAGATGTGGAAGATGAGTTAATGCCACTTGGCTCCAGAAAATGGACTTGTAAGAGTTATAAATGCCAAGTTGGAGAACAAGTCCCTTTGGGAGGGAGATTTCAAAATGGAGGAATATTCCAAAGAGGTGCCATTGTCAATGAAAATAAAAGAATTTATAAATCAATTAAATTGATTTACATGTGCAAGTTGCAAAATATAGAGGATTTGATGGATTAGAGTCAGAGTTAATCAGGATTTAATTAACTTAGATGGAGATTAGTTTGATTTGACATTTGACTTAGATTTTTGGATTTATTTAAATCAAATGGGAGGAATAATGAACATTAGACTTAATTAAATAAAGTTTGATTTATTTAATTAAAGGGATGATGTTAGATTTAATCAAATAAAAGTTAATTTATTTAATTAAAGGAAGATTATGATTTAATCAAATAAAGGGATTTATTTAATTAACAAAAGAACATTAGGATTAATCAAATAAAATGATTTATTTAATTAAAAGAAGATAATGATTTAATCAAACAAAGTTGATTTATTTAATTAACAAAGGAATTATGATGAATTTAATCAAATAAAGATTATTTGATTAAATGGTTAGTAAAGAAGTGATTCAGGGAGAACTGATGCTAGTAAATCAAGATCAAGTGTGCAAGATCAATTAGTATAATTTATGTGTCTACAACTAGTGTTGTAGATAGTTTGATGTATGTTATGGTTTATATGAGGCTAGAAATTTCCCAAGTAGTGGGAGTCCTAAGTTGATTTATGGCTAATCCTAGATGGGTGCATTGGGATGTAGTTAAGAGAGTGTTCAAATAATTGTGGGATACTTTTTAGTATGCCTTGTTATTTGCATGGTTATCCTACTGGACCTCGACATTCAGTTTGTATTTGTGGGTTTGTGGATTTTAATTGGGTAGGAGATATTGACAATAGAAGATCCACCAGTGGATATGTATTCATGGTGTTTGGTGGTGCTACTAGTTGGATGAGTAAGCAAAAATTTTTAGTCGATTTGTCCATGACATAAGTAGAGTACATGGTCGCTACTCGTGCTTGTAAGGAATCCATTTGGCTTAAGCGATTGGGTTTAGATGTTGGGATTGATGCAACACAAATCACTATTTGTTGTGACAATCAAAGTTCCATTTGCTTGCAAAGAATCCTACTTTCCATGCCAAAACAAAGCATATTGACATGCAATTTCATTTTGTTCACGATATGGTGGAATATGGGAAGGTTAAATTGGAAAAGATTGACACCCTGACAAATGTTGTAGATGCATTGACAAATCTAATGAACACATAGAAGTTTATATGTTGTTCCATTTCCATGGGCCTCATGGCCCTAAGCTGTTGATTGCAAATGACTCTTGACAGGTCTTCAACAAGTGGGAGGATGTTAGGATTAAGGTGTCTCAACCTTTGAGTCTTAGCATATAATTTATTATTCGGTGATGATTTAATTATTTCCTATGTTTATTGCTTACCAAATTTTTTATCACTTTGTGGGACCTACTAATGAGGTGGCATCCTACATGGAAGGTGATACACACAATTTATAAGATAAAATTGTGGAGGTAGGCATCCCACTTTAGAGGTCCTATTTTTGTGCCTAAGTTGGTGGTTTTTATCATAAGTTGCTATGTCATGACTATGAAAAACTATGACAATTTGTTATGGCAACTTGCTATGACAAGTTGATAGTTGTAAGAGTTATGCGTGATAGTGTTTATCTCACACTATAACCAAAAGGATATATTTATGGGGTGCCCAAGTGTGCATTGGGTAGCTGCATGTGTATAGGTTCCTTTCATGTTGAGTGGAATCTAACTTGGTGGCTTTTATCATAAGTTGCTATGTCATGGCTATGAAAAACTATGACAACTTGTTATGGCAACTTGCTATGACAAGTTATGACAGTTGTAAGAGTTATGTGTGATAGTTCTTATCTCACACTATGACTGAAAGGCTATATTTATGGGGTGCCCAAGTGTGCATTTGGAAGCTACATGTGTATAGGTTCCTTTCATGTATAGGTGAATTCCATGTTCTATAACGCCCTTTCTATGTTGAATTGCTATTTTTTGAAGTCACTCACATATGTTTGCATGCAAATTGAAATAAGCCTCCATTTGGGACACCCATTGGTTCAACTTTTTGCAAACCTTTGCATGACAATTAGAACAAAATAATAAAGCATTAAAAAACATAATATTTAAAAACTACTCTAACACATGTAAACCTATGTTTGATAATTGAAAGAATGTCCTCACGATTTTGTTGATATGTGGATGCTCTCTTTTTTCTAACATAACAATAACATTCTTTGGGTTTTCAAATTAACAACATAGATACACATTTAAGATTAATGGATGAGAATGATGGGTGAGAGAACAAATTTATAGAATTTTGGAGAGAGAAATGGATGGCTAAAAATTGATCATGAATTCTATTGATTGTGGAGTTAATATGGAGAGAGGGCAATCATGAGTGAATTGATAATTATTTTAATTTTAAAATAATAATTATTAGTCAACTAAATTTGATGGGTGAGTTAGGAGTTATGAGGATTGAACTATTTGCATGAAATAATTAACCAAGTGCATGAAAGAGTCAAGTAAGTGCACAAAGTCAAGTCATTGCATGCAAAATTGGTTGAGTGTATTAAGTAGTTAAGTGATTGCATGAGGGAGTTGATTGATTACATGGATGAGTGAACTGATTTGATTAATAACTTAACTAAATTTGATTTATTAGTTAAATAAATGAGATGGAATTTGAAGATTTAATTATTTATTAAATATATAATGTGTGCATATGAGGTAAAATATGACATGTTTTATTTAAATATTTTATGGATAATATGGGGTGGATTTTAGTATTTTTATTATTTAATGGATAATATAGGAAATTAGTTCAATTTAATTAAATAATAAGGAATTATTTAATTAAATGACGATGGATTAAAAATAACAAATAATAAAATGATAATGGATATTAATGATGAAATACTGTGAACACCAAATCTGCAATTTGCTAACACAAGACCAAAAAACACTAGTTATTCATGTTAGAAACACAAATCACATATTCCCTATGAGATTCTTAGCTAAATCAAGATGAAAACATGAAAATGAAAGCACAAAAAAACTAAAGATAGCATGTAATCAATTCAAAACAACTAAACCTTCATCCCATAGGGGGATTGGTGCTCCTTTGATGTGGAAAGAAGCCCTTTCCCAATCCCTTTGATAAGATCCAATGATGTAGTTGATTCCAAGTACCTAAGATGATGAAACAAGCTCAAAATGTGATGAAAATGGTGAATGCTATGAATGAAAATGCCTATAGTGAGAATGCTTCAAGTTGTGGATCTATATTGTGTAGAGGAAGCCTCTACTTATAGGACTCAAGGGTTGAAGAATGAGAGAAATTGGTCAATGTGAGATAAAAGGGGAGCCAATAGGAATGTGACACTTGTCACAATTCCATTGGATGAGGGTGGAGCACATTTTGGGGAATGTGTAGAGTAAAGGAGATGGGAGAGAAATAAATGAAAATGGTTGAAGATTTGAAAGGATGTAAGAAGTAAATGAATGTGGTTGGAGATGTAAGGGAATGTTGTTGAGAGTGTAAGAGAAATAAATGCCCTTATAAGAGACAAGATGACATGTACGAGGTATTTATGAATGTGTAAGAGGTTATTTAAAACCTTTGGAGGGAAATTGAATGAGGAGGTGGTTGAGAGGAATATTCCTTGGAATATGCCATTGTGAGTATAAATAGGGTAATTAGATAATTAAAAGAAATGAATTTCATGTGCAACCTGGTTAGTTGACCATGGTTTGATTTAACTCTTAAGGAGTTAAAAACTAGAGGATTTGTTAATGATGATTAGAAAGTGGCTTAAGGTTAATTAATTCATAATTAATTAACTTGGAGGGGTTAGGGGATTGTGACATTTGATTTAAATAATTTGATTTATTTAATCAAATGAGAGGACTTTAGGGGGATTTAATTAAATATGATGAACATTAGTCAGAAGAAAGGTGAATTAATCTAATAAAATTTAATTATTTGATTAATAGTAGAATTTGATGAATTTGACTAAATAATGTTGATTATTTAATTAATTGGTTAATCCAAAGTGATTTAGGAGGAAATGGTGTTAGTTTATTAGAATCGGATGCATAATAGCAATCAGGTTTATTTAAGTGTCTACATTTTTCTCCTCTTTGAAGTGAGGTACTTGTTGTGTTGGTTCAAATAATAACATTGCCAATACCAAAATTCATTTTTTTGGATGCCCCACTACTACCTTAGTGGAAGAAATTATGCTGCTACACTGGCCCCTTGAGAGATCAGGCAAAAATTTCAATTTTGGGTCGAGCTTGCGAAAAAGATTCAACAAGGATTCATGTGTAGAAAATAGCCCGCATGACACAAAAACAGGCTCATGATGACGAAAATGGGTCAAAACAGGCTTCTTTAGGTGAAAACAGATTAATGGGCTGAAAAAACCTAAAAAATACCCCCCAAAACCCTAAATTTCTAGCATAAATATAAGGGTAGGGGTCATTTTCAAATCATTTGTGCACTTGACGTCCTAGAATTCTTGCGATTTTGATTTGAGGTGCTGATGGAATGGCGGATCGTGTGCTTCCCAGACATCGAATGGAGCAGGTTCAAGAGTTCCAATGGCCTCCAGAAGTAGGACCCCCGGTATGCAATTTGAAACTTTTCTCATTTTTTCGTGTTTTAAGTGCATTTATTAGGGTCCAAATAGGTTGGCCAAAAGCGGATCTCTAGGGCATCACAAATGATTCGGTTGGCGTTGATTTTGTCGATGCTAACCCGCCTTTGTAGCATAGCATTGCGCGGTGCTGTAAGGTCTCAGGGTCACGCATGGAATGCTGACCTGCCTTTGTGATGGAGCGTTGTGTGAGCCCAAAAGAGTTAAGCATCGTCCAGGAATCCCAATTCATCTTTGCGATATGGTGCTGCTTATGAATATAGCATCACCTTTGTGAAACCACAAAACACTGCCTTTGTAAAAGTTGGCTTGCCTTTGCAGTTTAGGGTTTTTTAATTTTTGAAATTGCACCAAGTTAATTAAATTTGCATTGTGGGAATTTTGAATGTAGGAGGTCCTTTGAGTGCTCCACTCGAAGGAGTTAGGGGTCGAATACTGCACTGAGTGAGGCACTTGAGTGATGATGCATTATTTTTCTTGGGATCAATTTGATCTGACCATGTGGTGCAGATGCCTACAGTTAGGATGCACTTGGCTATGATGACATCACTGGTGGGGAGATGACGGATTGAGACATCATCATTCCACTTACCGACAAGAGAGGCCACCGTTAGCTTGGAGGATGTATGGTGGATCCTACAGGTTCCCATACATGGCAAGCAGATCATTTATGATGTCAAGGCCAGTGGCGATGCTATTTTCTAGTTGTTTAGAGTTGACCAATATGAGGTGGACAATGTGTAGCTTGACTTGGATTGATATGAGGGAATTGCCATAGATTTGAAACTATTCGTGGGTGCATTGATCTCGAGAGTCCTTGCTCCCAATAGATGAGCATGGGGATGCAGTGTTGGATGGGGCATCATCTGGTCTCAGATGATGGAGGAGATGATTGCATATGCATGGGGGCCAGTTGTCCTTGCCTCTTTATATCACTGTTACCTATTTTTCACTACAAGCTCAAAATAGGTGGAGCTGAATTGCATTCATCACAAAAAGGTGCAATTTTTTTGCTAAAAGTATTCATTGAATTTCAAAATTTGATTATACAAATGTTTGTAAAAGAAGAACTCATAAATCTGCATAAAAGAATGTCATTTTTTATTCATATTGGACAAAATGAAGTCCCGCACAAGCCGCGAGAGTAGCCAATTTGATTTTTATAATCAACTAATGAATACAAAAGGGAAATGTGCACAACACAACTGAAGAGAATATAGGTATAAGAGAGAAGGTGATTCGTCATTTCCTGGAATGACGAATCGTTGTCACATTTGAAGTCTTCAGTTGTCGCCACTCCGGTGTCTCCAGATTGTTCAACTCCAAGCTCCATAGTTTTCCTGCAAGATTGTTGAAAAGTGGTGTTAGAGAAATGAAGAATCAAGTCCTTCCTTATGCCTACATTACCAACAGAGATGTGGTACACATTCAATTAGGAATTCATCAGATGATTTGAACAAAATGAAAATAACATGATCAAGAGGCACAAAGTCCAATAGAAGCATCTGTCTTCAATTATTTTGCTAATACGTTTGTTTAGTGTGCAGGTATAGGTATAGTCATCATTTAAACCAATAGATATTGTTATGAGTGGTGAAAACTGTGGCTCCCATGAGGGTTGAGCCCAACTCATAAACAATGACATGGGACAACATCAAACAAAGGCATGGAATGTAGTTGATATACAAGAATCATCTCATATTTGAAGATGACAGTCACAATGCCATGTTACAGTCTTTTCAATCATTAAGAAAACAAAGATATTACAGTGACTCCATGAATCAGATAGATAGCCATAACAGTAAGCTTTTATTCTTGATAGAGAAGCCATGAAATGGCATACTTCATGAAAATCACTCAATCCAAATGCAAGTTTGAAGTGCATTGTGAGATTTTTTATGACTGACTATGACATCTCTAACTATGAAATATTCTATTAGAATAAATATAGCTTTCAAATGCTACGAGACTTTTAGGAAACACATAATCATCAAGGTGCGGTCATGTTTTGAATGCTAAAAATACATAGGACAACAAATGCATTGATGAAAACAATTATGTCTTCAAGGTAACTGAAGATACATATGAAATCTAGTATAAGCTCACCAAGCATAATGGATTGTAGTCATTAAAGAAGTAATAATTAAGAAATGGAAGGGACAATGCCATTTTATGCATGAAAGATCAACAAATAATGCACAGACAGATTTAAAGGTGCCAAAGAGAGATAGAAAATGTTTATAGTGCATGATGTATACTCCAGTTTCAAGGAAAGATAGTGAACAGTCAAGCATAAATAGATCAATCAATTAAGCAACAACAAGAATCAATAAATGATAAAGAGATCAGTGCTATGCTTGCATCCAATAAGTTCAATTATAAATTAGGATATGTCATGAGTATGCTCACAGTGACAATAAAATCTGTAAGGTAGTAGCCTATTTGAATGGTTGCTAACAACTATATAGTGACCTTGAAAGGAGTCTTTGTGACTGCACAATGCCTCACAATGTAATGTTAGTCTTTAATTTTGATACAATCTATTCACTGTGGTACCCTTGTTTTTTTTTAAGTTTTCGGTCATCAAGGAGATTTTTATAGCAAATGCAAGGAGCAGTACAAAGATTGCAAAGTCTACAAAGAGGTGTCTCTATACAGAGGAAAAGATAGGCATGAGAAACTTAAGGTATCATAAAGTCAAGCCCTCCAACTCACAAAGAAAATATCCAGAAATTATGCAATGACAACCTGTACTAGAAAGCATACAGTGTTTCTTTTATTCCTTCCACATAAAGGAAGATGTTCATTATCTGCTTTAAGTGAGCTTCAGTCAAGCTTATATAGAGAGGCATGGTGACAAATTATACCATAGTTAACTAAGCATTTTGAATATGTTAAAATCAGTTGTAAATGCATTAGAGAAGGACTTTATACCACTGGGATTTTAGTGTGTTCGTGTCATCATGAATGATGGGCTTCCTGCAGTCCCTACACATTGTCTTGAAATATGTATAGATGTTGGTGAGGCATATGGTGCACATGGAATTCATATCAATAGAAGCTTGACTGCAATAAAGACTACTATGGACAACATTCATAATTTTTTGCGAGGGGTTTAAATACTTACACAGATGAAACAAAGTTTACAAACGAGAGTAAGGGGCAGAATGAAAGGAATATAATCGCAGCCATAACAGAGAAAGTTTTACTGTGTTTCCAAAAAATATCATGAGGCCGCGACCTATCATTAAAATGGAAGCATAGACAAGGCACGAATGCTATTTGACAAAATGCCTCAATGACTTGTTGTCTCATAATATATATATAAAAAATAGAACTACCTCATGTAGGCATGACCTGGGAGTTTCAAGGCCAATTGCAGAGAAAATATTCCAATAGCATAGACTAAGGCTCCAATGGCGGCTCAAACAGTAGGAGAAATATCAACATAATCAAAAGAATGTATGAAAAATACACAAGGACGCAGTCTTCGCTTACCAGATGGACTAAAATCCATAAATTTTTGCACAAAAAGAATTAAGAGTGGAAACTCAAGCTTTTACAAACAATGGAGATAACTTACTAATCAACAGTTCGAGTTTTTTGCATAAGATCTCGGCATTGCTTCCAGATTTCTCCACAAAGTCTCAACTTCAACTCTCAATTAGCTTCAACAAAACCCTATTTCTCCATAGTGCATAGCGGCGCTGGGTCTTTTCCAGAAGATGCGAATGAATATGAGTATATGTTAGGGTTTGAGAGTTTTCAATAAAGCCTAATTCAAATGGTAGGGTATTTTGACCATTGTTTTAGAAGGAAAATATTTTGATTTTATTACCACCATGGTATTGACTATCAAAGTCAATTAACTTAATGATGTAAATGGCCCATGAAGTTTTGAAGTCTAACTTCAAAAAGTATCTTTTGGTTTTGAAATGTTGAGTTCACCTTCACCCATGCTTATTGCATGGAGTTAGAAAAATAGCAATTTCAATTAAATACTAAAGGTAATGATTTTATTACTTTAATATTTAACATGTAATAAAAGGTGGAGTTAACAAATATTAAATATTAAAATAATCATTAAATGATTATCTTTAATATTTAATTAAAAGATTGCCTTTTCAAAAGATCCATGCAAGAATATAAGTGAAAGTCAATCGAGGGTCCACTCATGCAAAGTAGAGCAAATGGTAGAGGTTTTCTTTCAATTTCACATCAGTTTTGGGGGTTAAAAACAATATGGAGATAGAGTTCAAGTCATCATGGGCGGATTGATATAAACGAGGAGGCTTTCACATGTTTTGATCCACTTTTGTGGGATTTTCAGTGCAGTTTGAGTGCTCTATAGTTCAGTTATGAGTTGACCTCGAGTTTGAACTTGAATGCACTCATTTTTGCATGAGTTTGAGCCTTCTTTTCAGGGTTTTTTTGCTTTTTCTCGTGGATTACCTTGGGGTTATCATTTTTACACTGAGATTGACTTCCAGTTTCATCTTCATGCCTTTGAGAGGCTTGTTGTATAAAGTGAAAAAAATTAGTCATTTTTCCACTAGTTCTTGTTTTCTTCCTTTTCCTTCAGCAAAGAATACTATCTTGTAACTCAATATTTTAGATTTAATACAGTTTTTCAGCTTTACAGGTTATCGTTTTTTGCAGAGGTTTTCCTTCGTGATATTAATTGAAATACAGTTCACCTTTCTGATTTCAGGGTTTTTGTATGGTTTAAATAATTTGATGCAATTTTGATGTGTTTCATTTTTGAAACCTTCAAATTTTTGTCTTGTTTATGCATGCATATATACAATTACAGTTCATCACAGGTGGTTAATTGTGCTCAAAATTTGTTTTTCTTTTTCCTCTAATTTGTGAAAACTCAGTTTTCCTTAATAGGGAAAGAATACATACAACCTTTTAATGAATTATTAATGTGTTCAAATTGCTCAAATTGGACTGTGTTAACAAATTTTCAGGAGGGTATAAGTTGTGAATCATTCGGCAAGTTTACCGTCATTTAGGTGCATCACCGAGGTTTTAGTTTTGGTTCATGCATTCAGTTCAGTCCTTCTTACCCTTTTCTCAAAGAAAATCATCCATGTACCTAATTGATCATCATATAGGAACCAAGCTAGAAGCTGGAGGTCTATCTTTTCCATAGGAATACCCATAGCCTGAGAATAGTTCCCATGTTTCAATAGATTGCTGAATTTAGTCATTCAAGCATTCAGGGGAAATCTGATTGCCAACAATCACGACATGCATTTGGTAGTATACTACAGGGCTCACAACATTGGGGTTGGTGTGGCACTTCTCCATGTATGGGCATATGAGCACATAGATGTACCAAGGCCCATGATAGCAGATGTGTAGATAGATTGTGATGATCATGCAGTCTATAGATACGAGGGTATGACCATCCTATATTACACATGTATTACTGGGATCTCACACTTGAGGCGGGTTATTGATGAGATGACATTCTTCCAATGGAGGCCCTGGCTCCATTTCCATAGGTGGCATGATGATGATGAGCAGTTATTCTATTTCTGTCAGACTAGATATATGTAGGGGCATGAACACCATATGATCGAGTGCTACCTGCTCGATAGGGTAGTGAGGCAGTTCAGGGAGGTGCAAGATGCACCTGACTTAGCTTACAAAGTCATATTTTCTAGATGTGCCCAGGAGATAGCCAGGGGGCAGCGGATCCAGCCCCAGGTAGCTATTGATGATTTTAGACAGTTGGTCATGCAGCCATGGTTCTACTTTGATGGTCTTGTAGATGTGGGCACTACACAGGATTATGATACATATTGACCAGCCCACACTCCTGTCAGACTAACATTTCCTATAGTACCAGTAGTGGGTAGGGGATGAGTTAGAGGAGCCTAGATAGGATAGGTGCCCTAACATTCACCTCATCAACCACAGGATGGGTAGGACAAAGATGATGGGCACAACAGACATGATGGAAATGATGGACATGTGCCACCTCTAGTATCAATGATTGGAAAAAGGGCACCACCGCAGCCACCCCAACAACCCCCACAATAACCTCCACAATCGCCACCATCAGGTCCCGATCCTCAGGACAAATAGATAGCATCGTTGTAGGTGTAGGTTCAGCTTTTGACAAGGTAGTTGCAGCAGACAGCGGCTCAGATACAGGCCCTGACCCAGGAGAGGGATTAGGTGAGATAGGAGGTGGCACAAGAGTGCCAGATGAGGTAGGATGCAGACCTTGGTTTGGCCCTTGAGACTGGACTTAGACATCAACTGAAGGCAACAACACAACAGGCATAGGGATAGGCCACCATCCCCGTAGAGATGTACAAGCGGACCATGTAGGAGGCCTCATATTATAGGACTTTGTATTATAGAGCCTGTCCATAGGAGTGCCGAGAGCTAGATTTCTCCTATATCAGCCAGGTTGTGTCGAGTAGGTCTTGCGGGGGGCCATCAAGCAGACCGTCAGGGTAACACCATTAGAGCTGGGGAAACCACCATAGTGACCGACATAGCAAGGGGAGCTCAAGGCACCAATAGTGCTTAGACACCTTTTTGATGCACAACCTGATTAAATGATGTATACACATTCATTGGTTGAGTTTTGATTAGCCTCTTGTATATTATGTATGATGACATTACATATTTGATTCCGATTGTTTCATGACATTAAACTTTTTTTTTGATATATATATGAGATGGCTTCGATGCGATTTATATGATGTGATGTTATTTTATTTTTCCTTATGTGTTGTGGATGTATGGATGCATATGGTATGTATGGATGCAATTAATGATTGTGCTACAATGTTTTATGTTTTATGATATGATGTATGTGATGCTATCGATGTATGATATGAATTTACATGTAATGTATGATGGATCTATTTATATGGATGCATTTATATGGTTATGCAATGGATGATAATGAAAATGTGATGTTATGAGATGCTTAGAATAACAAATCTATATTATGCTAAACACCTTAAATGATGATGTGATGCAATGGATATGTTTATGTATTTTTTAGTATCTTTTCCATATGCTATATGATGATGCAAGATGTATGAATGGTGCAAAATGTGATGATTTTAAGATGCTTAGAATAACAAATCTATATTATGCTAAACACATTAAATGATGATGAACTAATGGATGATGTTTCCTATTATGATGATATGTATGGGTATGCAGGATGCTAATGGTTTCTAGATACAAGATGGATGTAGATAGATGCTATTTGAATTTCATTATACCACGTTAGTATGTGAGGAAGATAAAAGAAAGAGAGGGATCAACCCTTGATTCCGAGACGATGCAGAAGTCCAACAAGTCTATGAGTCACCGAGACTTTATTAGACATGATGATTAGTGATGATGATTTGTTGCTTATCCTAGGATTGGGGAAGTAAAGAGCATTACTTTCCTTATGTTTGATAATGCACATAGATACGATGCATTAAGGTATAGACAACTAGGATGGCGTGGTATCGAGAGCGATGTAATTTGACTCGGAAAACAAAGGAGTATGCTTGTTCACACCTGGCATACAAAACCTTGTTAGAATGTACTTCATACATTTCAAACATGTCAGACCAAAACATAGAAAGGGAAAACCTCCCAATATAATAGTCAACAAGGTATCCAAAACATCCTCCATACACCCCAAACAAAATTAGCATGGCCAAGGTTATATTACAAGAATATCCAACAAACACAAAAAATGAAAGATAATGATCAATGCCCCATTCCTTTCTCTCTAAATAATTTTGATTAGACATCATCAAGAGGTCATTGGAATGAGCATAATAAGATAAATCAAAAGAAAAGATCAAGTACACAAACAAGTCAATATTCTTCATACCTCTATCCAAGACTAAACTACGGAGATGCCTGATGTTGATGTCCATTGTAGGAAAGATGTATCCTAGGACATGATGTTATTAGATGATTTTTATTACTAACGAGATGATGGGCTATTGATACCAAGAGTTGACCAACTAACCTAGACTTAAGACCTTTATGCTTAAGTTCACACTTTCAATTTGCTATACTTGTTTCTGATTGCTTTGCGAAAGGTTGAAGGTGATGAATGATTTATTGTGAGTGAATGTTTATTGTGGGTGAACATGAAATGAGATGGATGATTTTGGATTTTTTGAATGTTTTTGGTATTTTGAAATGTTTTGAGGCTATTTTTGGATTTTTGAGATGTTTTACAAATGTTTTTGATTTTCAAATTTTCTAATTTTTTTGGTGTTTTATGAGATTTTGACCAAGAACCTAACCTAAGGACCTATCCTAGGGGCCTCGAGGGCTGATCAAAGATTAGCCTTTCCTATGTTAGACACGCAAAGACCACTTAGTTTGACTGACACAAACTTGTTTATTGATGAGATATGAACATGTATGGATTGTCAATTTATTATGGTAGACTCTCAAGGACTGACCTAATGCCTCGAGGGATGATCAATGATTAGCCTTGCCTGCATTCAAGCTCAGAGACAACGTAGTTTGACATGACCATGTTTTTGAATTTTTTCAGTTTTCAACCCGTTTTTAGATTTTTGGATATGTTTTGGATGTTTTTGAATTTTTTTGGTTTTATGAATGTTTCTGGATTTTTTGATGTTTTGAGGATTTCAAGAATATACATGAATTTGATCTGATGTAAGTATAAGGAAATTCCCCCAATGTGATGTGATAGACTACCTCGATATAGGTAAGATAAACTGACCTTATGAATGTGCCAAGTAGTACTAAAAGGGAACATGATACCGACACATGATCAAGCTATGATATGGACATGTGATGGGTGAATGTGATGGAAAGTGGTGGAAGGTGATGTAGAATGAGCTGATGAATCCATGGTGGATGGAGAGTGATTTATTTACACAAGGTGCTTGATTGCTAGGTTTTCACCAAGGTACTTGCCCAAAGTGCCACCGAAGTGGTTTTCACTAGAGAACAATTTTTTTCTTTACTATTTTCAATCCCTTTTCTAATTTTTTTTGGATTTTATCATTTTTTGATTTTTTTGTATTTTGGGATTCATACCTCGCAAGCTTAGGCATAATTTTTTTTAATATGGGAGCTATTGATGGGATCCTGTAGAGGCTCCCCTTCTGGTGTTGATAGTTGATATCTCCTGATTTGTAGCTTGATGTGATGATGAAGGGCCCCAAACAATTTGGTTCAAACTTGCCTCTATTGTCTAGATTTGGTACATTCTTCTGATTTTCCTTCAAAACAAGCTCTCTGACTTGGAATGACCAACTCTTGATCTTCTTATTATAGTTCCTTTTGAGACGGTTCTGGTACACCTATAGATGGTTCAAAGCATCCATGCACCACTCATCCAGTAGTTCCATCTCGTTCAATAGTGACACCCAATATTCCTCATCAGTGATGAGGTTTTGCAATGATATTCTCAGGGATGGGAGCTTAATCTCAATGGGAAGGATAGATTATGATGTGTAGACCAGGGAGAAAGGGGTTGCACTTGTAGGTGTGCGAATACTTATTTGGTAGGCTCATAGGGCTGGGTTCAACTGTAGGTTCTAGTCATGACCAACTTCATTGACTATCTTCTTGAGGATTTTTAGAATGGTCTTTTTAGAAGCCTCAGCCTGGCCGTTACCCTAGAGGTAATATTGGGTGGAGAAATGATGTTGGATATTGAATTTTTGGCATAACTCACAAACATCCTGGTTTTTGAAGGGTGTTCCATTATCTGAGATAAGGGCTTGTGGAACACCGTAATGGAAAATGAGGTAGTTTAGGATGAATTTGGAAATTTGCTTCCCTGTGATATAGGTCATTGGGATGGCTTCAACCCACTTTGTGAAGTATTCTATGGCGGTGATAATGAATTTGTGTCCATTAGATGAGGTGGGTGTGATTTTTCCAATGAGGTCGAGCCCCCATTGTGAAAAAGGCCAAGGTGTTATAATCAGTTGGAGGACCTGAGCTAGTACATGGATGAGGTCCCCATGTTGTTGGCATTACATACATTTTATGACATATTCATGAGCTTCTTTCTCCATAGTAGGCTAGTAGTACCCCATCCCCAACAGTTTCTTGGCCAAGGTCATACCACTAGAGTGTGAACCACAAATGCCATTATGTACCTCTGTTAAAGCAGTCAAAGCTTCCTCAGGGTTAAGGAATCACAATAGGGTTCCTTTGATACTCCTACGGTAAAGGGTGTCACCTAAGATGATGAAGCATGATGAATTTTTAATGAAGGTTCTCTTGAGGTTTGGGGTGATGTCGGTGGGGAGGACTCCTATTTTCAAGTAGGTGAATATGTCATGGTACCAAGGATCACCAGGACCAAAAATTTCACATATGAACTCAGATTATGGTACCTCGAAAGATGGTACAAGAAGCTGTTGTACAAGGAATTCATGTTTAGGGACATTCTATGGGATATCTAGCAATGATCCGATTGTAGCCATAGCATTAGTTGCTCTGTTGTTTACCCTTGGTATCTGCTCAAATGTTATTTCAATGAAGAACTCCTTGAGATCCTCCACCAACTTTTTGTATGGGGTAAGTTTATCATCCTTAGTTTGGTATTCATCATTGACTTGGTTGATAATCAGTTGTGAGCCCCCATAGACCTTGAGTGCCATGATTTTCCATTGTGCTGCAATCCGAAGTCCTATGACAAGAGCTTCATATTCTACAATTTTACTGGTATAGGAGAAAGATAACTTGTATGATTTCTATATACAATCCCCTTGTGGTGTGATGAAGAGGAATCCTACTCCTGCCCCATGCTGTGTGTATGATCTGTCAAAATATACCTTCCAATGGTTTGCACTATTTAGGTTGAAAATAGACTCGTTTAGAAACTGTGATATCAGTGGGTTCTCAACATATATAGGTGCTTTGGCCAATTGATCTGCAATTACCTATCCCTTGATGGATTTCCATTCCCCATATTCAATGTAATATTCTATCAAGATCATGACCCACTTATCCATTCATCTTGTGAGCATTGTTTTAGAAAGTAAATACTTTAGAGGGTTTATCTTGGCGATGAGCTTGATCTGATGAGCCAACATGTAGTGCTTGAATTTTTGTGAGGCAAACACTACTGTAAGACAAGCCTTCTCAATGAATGTGTAATTTAGCTACTGTCCTACCAAAGTTCTATTGATATAGTAAATGGCTCTTTCTTTCCCCATTTCATCATGCTGAGCTAAGAGAGCCCCAAGTGTTTCCGCCGTAGTTGATATGTAAAGGATCAATGGTTTGTTCTGGATTGGTGGCATGAGGACTGGTGGTGTCAGTAAGTATTCCTTGATTTGATTGAATGCCTAATCACATTTCTCATCCCATTTGTATGCTACCCCCTTGAGGAGTAGATGAGAATATGTGATGGTTTTATCAACTAACCGTGCTATGAATCTTTAGATTGATTGAAGCCTTCCCTATAAACCCCTCAATTGTTTCAGTGTTTATGATGCTTCCATGTCAAGGATTGCTTTGAATTTTGTAGGGTCTATCTCAATTCCCCTCATTGATACAATATATCCTAGGAGCTTTACTGATTGCACGCCAAAGACACATTTCTTGGGATTGAGCCTTACCTTATATTCTTCCAATCTATCAAAGATTGGGCCCAACATTGATATGTGGTCTTGGTGTTTTCTTGATTTGGCTAGTATGTTGTCCACATAGTCTTCTACAGATTTTTGGATCATGTCATAAAAAATCAGATTCATATCCCTTTGGTATGTAGCTCTAGTGTTCTTTAACCCAAATGGCATCATGTTTCAATAGTAAGTCCCCCATGGACAAGTGAAAGCTGTTTTGTGTTGGTCATCCTTTGCGATCATAATTTGGTTGTATCCTAAAAACTCATCCATTAATGATAGCATTTCATGCCTTGCCGTCAGATCTACAATCATGTCTATATTAGGAAGAGGGAAATCATCCTTAGGGAACACTTTATTCAGATCCCTGAAGTCGGTACAGATTTAGATTCCCCTAGTGGGCTTGGAGATAGGTACAAGGTTGGAAACCCATTCTAGATAATCATTGGGTCATATGAAGCCAGTGTCAAGGAGTTTTTGTAGCTCTAGTTTGACCAAAAGGCGATCTGTGGATGCATCTTTCTTAGTTTCTATCTTACTGGTTTTGCCTTTGGATAAACTTCTAGATGATGGATTACTACCTCTAGATCAAGGCCTGGCATGTCAGCATATGTCCATGCAAAGTTCACTTTTCTTTCCTTTAAAAATGCAGCCAAATTTTCTAGTTCCTTGATCAAAAGTGACTTGGCATAGAAAGTGATGTGCGATGTCTCTTCAGTTCCCAAATTGATCGGGTTGCACTAGGACTGCTGATTTTTCTTGATGGATGGCACTAAGGGGAATATTGAATGCCCCATCCTTTGGTGTCTCAAAGAGGTTTTCACCATTGGATACGTCCTTTCTTTTTACTATTTTAGGATCATAAACTGCCACAATGCGGTTTTCACTTAAGGATCACGACGTTACTCTTAGATTTTCAATTTTGTGACTAAGAGATTCAATCATTTCCCCATAGTACACATGTGTGTCCAACTCAATATCAAACCCTGCTTTGTGGTCTCCGTGTGGTAGATCATCCCATAGTCCCATGAATTCCAAGAGAGCCTCATAGTTTTCAAAAGTATCTAAGATTGGTGGTCCTCATTGGTCATAGTCTATGAATTGGGGGTAAACAAGCTTTAGTTTAGTGACTTGGTTGTTCGAATCGAATGACATAGTGGTTATCATAAAAAGGGAGGAATCCTCGAATAGCATGGGTAGGTTAGAGATAGAATCCTCAAAGGGACTACTAAGCGATATGGCTACCGATAGGGAAGCTTTGACCATTTTAATAGAAGCACCTTTGCCAAGTATGGTTATCTTTGTAGGGGTACATCCAAGACCAATATTTTTAGGGCACTTCTCAGGAATGATGGGTTCAAACAAGCCAAATTTTCATTTTCCCTAAGCTTCTCATTTTTGTTCTAGCCCCATCCAAACATTAATTGTACCTTTGTTGTTTTCTTCTTGATACATCTTTCTCTTCTACCACCTCTTTGCTTAGGTCTCCCCACCTTTTGAAGGTGGTGGGTTCTACTTTGAAGGTTTGAGATGTTGTGTTGATTGGTTGTGGTTTCTCATGAGATCTAGGATATTGAGGTAACTCTCCTATCACAAAGGCACTCCTTTTCATTTTATAGTCTCCACACCCATTATCTTGGATTACAGCTTTGACATCTAGGATGTTCTGAATGGTAGGGTCTTTGTCTTAGAAGTGGAGGCTAAAGTGGATGGGTCAATATATGGGGATGTGGGTCCCTCATAATTTTTTGAAACTTGGGGGATCTTGTAATACTTGGATTCCAAATTTTTGCAATAATAAAAAGGTTCAGGGTCACCATGGATTGTGACTTCTTGATTCTAGTAAGGGAATTTGACACATTGGTGAAACGTGGATGTGACAACTTGCATCCCATGGATCCATGGATGCCCTAGGAGAATATTGTAGGGGAGTTCAAGGTGAAGGAATTGACAAGTAATTTCAATGATTACTGACCTTACTTGGATAGGGAGTTGAATGGTGCCTTGGGATACCTGTTCTTGATCATCATATGCCCTAATGGTGATACCTTTTCCCTTTTCAATGACATCCTCTGAAAAGCCCAAATTCTTTATTAGTTGTAGGGTACAAATATTCAAACCCACGCCCCCATCCACCAAGACTCTTTTGACTTTGTTCTTATGGGCTAAGACTTCAAAATGGAGTGTGCGGTTATGAGATGGTTGGGTTGATAGATCATGCTCAAAAAATGTAAGGAGGTGTGGTGTAGTGATATGTTTGACCATAGCTTGAAATTGGTTTGCATCAAGGTTTGTGGGAATGGAGGATGCGACCAATGCCTTCTCTAGGATGTCCCTATGTGTAGGTGAGATTTTAAGCAACTCCATGATGGAGATTTTGGCGGGGGTCCTTTTTAGTTGTTCCAAGATGCTATAACCACTAGGGTTTGATTTCATATTGGCAGTTGGTGCCCTGGGTGATGGTGAAGGTCTCGGGATAGAAATTCTGCCGCTACGTGTGGTGACTCCACACTCGGCTCTAGGTCCTTTGATATTGAAAATTTTTACCCATTCATCTGATGATGCTACAACATGGTCATAGATATGGTTCACATTGTTGTAACTCTTTCCTTTACCATTGTTGTTCCCTTTATTGTGATCTGGGATTGGATTCGTGTATATTTTGAGATCTTGATTCCTTGCTAGTTGTTCAATGGTTATAACTTTATTATCAATGAGATCTTGGATCAGATTTTTGAGTCTCATACAACTAGTTGTCATGTGTCCCTTTTTTTTGTGAAAATCACAAAGGTGCTTCTCATTATACCATGGTGGTTTAATTTGAGACTCTTGGTAATTTTCGTAAACATGGAGTGTGATGAGATTTTCTAGTAATAGTTGTTGCATGACAGATTCAATGGGATCCCCAAGTGGTGTATATTTTCATTTTGGGGGGTATTTGTTCTTTGGGGGTGGTCCCCCTTGAGTGTTTACGTTGTTGACAATTTGATTGTTGGGTTGTTGTTGTGATGGGTTGGTTTGTGGGGTGTTTTGTGTGTTGATTTGTGGTTGTGGGTATGTTTGTTGCTACGTATTCTACTTTAGGGTACTAATAACAACCTTGGCATCAACAACACCTGTAGACATCAAAAATATACAGATTGATATCACACACTGAATCCTGATCTACTAACATCGCCTCATCCTGAATTATCCCTCTATCTAACCATTTAATCAAATAGCCTTATTTGATTAAAGTCATCATAATTCTCCTTTTAATTAAATAAATCCATTGATTTAATTAAATCATTGTCTCTGTGTAATTAGCTAGGTCATTTCATCTTCCTATCTTTATTTATTTAAATAATCCACATTATTTGATTAAATCTCTAAAGTTAATCTAATTAAATTAAATAAATCAAGCATTTATCTAATTTAATCTAACATCACCCCCTTTGGTTAAATAAATCAAAATATTTATTTAACTAGGTCTTAATCATTTTCATCTCTTTTTGATTTATTTCAACCCACAAATCTAAATCAAATGGTCAAATCAGATAATCTCCTTTAAATTAATCAAATCTTGATTAATCTTAATCTTAATCCATCAAACCCTCTAGATTTTACAACTTGCACATGAAAATCAATTTAATTGATTTATAAATCATCTATTTTCGTTCAAAAAAGGCATCCAAGAGGGAATATTCCTCCAAGTTTGAAATCTCCCCCCAAATAGACTTGTCCATCCAACAAAGCATTTAAAGCTCTTACATTGTCTCTTACATGTCTCCCACTTGGCATTTAACTCATCTTTCATCCCCCCTAAACATGTCATCTCATCAAATTCAAATTTCAAACTTGCACATGGATCAAAATGTGCTCAACCTTCATCCTATCAAATGTTGACAAGTGGCACCTTGCCATTGGTTGAATGTTAGTCCCACATTGCTCCATTTTTGGTATTCATCCATCTTATCATTCTATAAATGAAGAGCTCATCCTTCATTTTATCCATCCACCAATTGAGTAAACTTACTATGCTCAAATCATTAGCAATCCTCATCCATTATCATTGAATCTTAGTTAGGTTATGTAGGTTTTTAGCTTGGAGCACTCAATCTTCATCAACAAAGTGGATCACTCATCAAATCTCTTCATTAAATCAACATTGCATCATTGGAGTTGGGAAAGGGCCAATTTTCACATCAAATTTGCACCAATTCCCTCAAGAGATTAGGAGTTTTCTTTCTTTAGAATAGATTTTGATATGCTTTCAAGTTTCATTGTGTTCTTCCTTTCATTTTCTATCTCATTTTCTATTCAAATGAATTTCTTGAGGAATCCTTATTCTTGCTTTCATTTCACCTTTTAATGTGTTTGTTCATGTTGTTTTGCAGGTATTGGGATTAGGGTTCAAAATTTTGGCGCTAGAAGGAGGGCTATCTCACATTCCAATCACGTTTTTTGTCAAAATTACACATTTTTGTTTGTTTACAGGAAACAACGCCGCTCACAGTCCAGCGAGGCTATATAGCACCGCTGGAAACAAACTACACCGCTTAAAACTTCAAACAGCACTGCTGATAGTCCAGCAGGACCATATAGTGCCGCTGACAGTCTAGCGGGGCCATATAGCGCCGCTCACAGTCCAGCGGGGCTATATAGAACCGCTCTGGAATCAAACTGCATCGCTGGAATCAAACTGCACCGCTCAAAAATCAAACTGCGCTGCTAGAGTCTCCAACATCGCCATATAGCACCGCTACAAAATCAAACAGAGCCGCCATCATAGACAAAATTGCTTGGATTTCTTTCTTTTTCATGCAAACTTAAAATGGCCATATCTTGGTCTTTTTCGAAGCTTTTTTTTTGAAATGGGGTAGAATTTCATAAGATATCCAATGGTGTAGGTTATTATTAACTTTGATAAAGTTTAAATTTTCAAAATTTCACTTAATGTCAAATCACAATGAAACTTGGTCTAAATTTTAGGGTTTTTATGCTTAATCATTTATCTAACCTTCATATCTTTTTGTTCCTTGATGTCATATAACATTTGGATCTTGTATTGTAGGTTTTAAAGGATCATGGAGCATGTAATTCAAAAAAAAAATTATTATCACATCATTGTATCAAGTGTTTTTGAACACTTTGGGGAGCAATTATAATCCCACTTCTAAGGATTTTACCCCTTCAAGCTTTTAGGACCTACTAAATTTATTTTGGGCTCTAAAAAGAACATTTCAATTTTTTACTACAAAGGGCTAAAATGAACATTAGGAACACAACTTACTAGAGTTTGTTTTTTGGTTAACAATTGAACAAAGCAACTCTCATTTATCTTTTGGTGCTTAAAAAGAAATCACAATTGCTTTGGGGATCTAAAATGAACAAGTGAAACTTTGTTTTGTGATGGCTTACTTAAACTAACCTCATTGAAAAAGGACGTATGTGCTTCTCTCGCGCTTTATAGCGATCTTGAGAATCAAAAGGCCTTTATCATGATTTTAGGTTAAGACAAAGCAATCACCTCCACACTTCATTTTTGGGTTTAAAATTGAACAAAATCTTGTGCGAGTGTGAATGAATTTATTGCATGTGTTCTCCCTTTGTTTCTAAACAAGGGTTGATGAACTATGAATAAGTTTATTCGCTTTTTTCTATCTTAGAGGGCCTGCCTTGGGGAAAAAGTACTCACCCAAGGGAACGACTCAACCGGTAACACTCTAAAGCCAAGAGTATTTCCAACTGGGATATAAATGTGGGTATTATAGTAAACACCAATATCACGTGGTTGATTCTGACAAGATGGATCCGAAAGGGGACTCTTGCTGTATGGGTCAATCTCCACGAATAGAAAGTCCAAAATAAAAACCTTGTTTTGTAGTGACCAATTAATCCATTCAACGAGTTTATCAAAGTGGTGCATTGGAACTTAGATTCCAAGAAGTTACTTGCCATGTCTGATCTTGGTTAAAGTATAGAGGTTAAGACTTCATTCTTAACATACCTTTATACTCTTTCCTTGGTTGCATGTAAAATCATCTCTTCTACTACAAAGGGCATGAGGCAAGCCCACCAAGAAAAACGTACCAATTGAGCTAGGATGTTATATTGCTTGTGAGTCAGTTTGAAAACACAGTGCTTTGATCGAAAACATTGGAAAACCAACATTCAACATGAGCATCGAATCCCAAACCCTTTAGGAGAAGCAAATATCCTTGAAAAAATTCACATGCTCTTGCTTTCCCTTGGTATTTTATCCTTAGAGGCTTCTAAGCATTTGGATTTCATCTCAATTTGCTCCTACTAAGGTCAACATTAGGTAACTCTTGCCTCAAATTTCCTTGGTTTTCACATAATACACTTTGCGGGATAAGGGGAAAGTTGATACATTAGACATCTAGATTCAAAATCTAATCAAGAGTGTGTTTGTGGTAAAAATAATCCATTAAGTAAAGATTAAATCAATTAGACCCCACATATGTGCTTGGCATATTTTGGTCGTATGGTTTTCATGCAAACATTGGTCTTTTTATTTTGAATTACTCTTAGAGAAAGGCATGTTCTTCACTATCTTGGTCTCGTAAACAAGTCCTTCTTAGGTTCATTTAGGATCCAATCAAACACTTCATCCATTCCAAACATTTATCATCCCATCCCACTAAATAACTTTAGAGCTTTGGAAACATCATTCTAGACTTGGGTAAATCATCAAAATCACCTTGTTTAGTTAGGTGTGTGGGAATGCATCCTTTCTCATACATTTAATTAAATTAGCAATCCTTTGAAAAAATTCATCATAAGATCACATCCAACGTATTAGGTTTTACAAGTTCATTATCCAAATCAAAAGCAATCAAAATCAAACCCTAAGTCTAGCATTGATCCAAAGTCCCTAAACATTCAACACTCATATCATTTCCCCTTTTTATCCTTCATCTCGTCATTGGTCCTAAGAACCTTAGAGGTCACTTTTGTAACAAGGTCAAAACACAAGAAGAACATGGAATACAAACTTGATCCATACATCATGAGTAATCCAAGTCAACTAAGCTATCAAAGCCTTACAACGCCGATTGATTATCAACACTCACATCTATACAAAGCGTACATGGGATCATTACCTTCGACAAATGTCAATAGTACAAAAAATGTGAGTATGCCCAAATTGAAGTTCGGGACACCTTTCCCAATGGTAGATTTAAATCTAAGTCCAAACCTACAAATCTACCAACTGAACAATCAATGCATGAGCCTTCAAACGAACAACGTCATCCCACCAAATCCCTACATGCCAAATGAGAATGTACCAAGTACAAGTTTTCCAAACATGAATTCAGAAAACTTTGGGATAAATATGTTTGCAAATCATACAAATGTTGTTCAAAGTCCAAATAAGATGTTAACAATTCCATGTATTAATCAAAGTCAAGGTAGCACCATGCAAAATAAAAGTTACCTAAATAAAGGCAATGTGATTCCCAACACCAAAAATGTTCAAATTCAACCTATCATGCTAAATCTCAACATCATCCCAAATTAGAACATTGTCCAAAATCAATTTTTCCATGATCCCATTCAAAAACCACAAGTATGCATCCCAAATCTGTTTGAACAAAAATCGAATCAACTATATCAAGGAGTCAAGATCAAAATCAAGATCAAATTTGGCGAGATCAAATTTCTACACTTACCAAAATAGTTGAATCATTGCGCCAAGAGACATCTCCACCACCATTACCCATATCAACATCATTCCTTGGTTTAGGGATTCCCCCTTTAACTAGCACCAATCACTCCATTCAAATCAATCCACCTAACACCAATTTAGCCATCACATCAAATCCTTTGAATATACCATCGACATCACACCAACAGATGGTATCTAATAAAATGACAACATCAATCTCGACAAATAAAAATATGGTCTCCTAAGGACCTATCACCTTGGTCATTTTGACCATTCCTATCACCTCGATCACTCCAACTACCCCTATCACACCCATTATATCTCAACTCCTCACTACCATGATCGCTCCAAGCATATCTCAACCACTTGTCACTACATCTGATACAATTCCGAATCCGCCACCACTACCACCAAAACCAAATGCAGCAAGACAATATAAAATTGCACTAAAATCTCACCAAGCCTACCAAAAGGCCATCCAAAAATATCTAGCCACACAACAAGCAACACAAGCTCAACAAGTGCAACAAGCCTCTCAAGCTACCCAAGCCTCTCAAGTTGCCTAACAAACACAAGCACAAACACGAAAAATTATAACTATTGAGGATAATGATGAACATTCAACCACTGGTGATAGCATTGAAAATCTCCCCACCACAATGGCTGAAAGTAATGATCAAGATCTATCCATCAAAGAGCACATTGAAGATGTTTCTATCTTGTCCAAAGATCAAATCAACATAGGTCAAGAATCACTTTTCAATCATGAAACAATACCCAACAATGATCCAATTCAAGAAATGTCAACATCACTTGACCCTATGGTTGAAGACATTCACAATCTCTTTGCCACAATTGTTGAAAACAATGTTCAAAATCTCTCAATTAAGGAGCACATTGAGGATGTTTCTACCCCATCCAATGATCAACTCACCATACATCAAGAACCACTTTTTAGTGATCTCTTTCAAGGAGTGTTAGGATTATTTGATCCTATTGACATAATGCACGATCCATCGAACAATGATCATGACGAAAATGTCTCTACATCACCTAATGAGTTAGAAGACATATCTCAAGAATTTATTCCAAAGCAAGATCAAAATATTCCACTAAGGTTTAGCAATGGTCCTTTCCAAGACATGTTGACCCCGTTTGACCTCATGGTTACAGATACTGAAGGAACTCTGAACTCGATACTTGATCTTTGTCCACTCAAAGATCAAGAGGATAATGAACCACTTTCCGTTCCTAATCAAGATATCCTAGAAACATTTGTAAGCAATCCATCCTTTGAAATCAACCCATGTCAAGAACTTGATCCAAAGCATGTCGAAAGCAATTCTGAAATTATTCAAGATCAAGAATTTGTATCTCCAAGATACTACAATGATCTAATGGACACTCTCCTATCTATACAAGATGCACATACTCCTCCATCTACCCATGAGATGCTTTCTATGGATGGAAACATAGATGATCTTCATTCAGAACAATATTCTTTTACTCCTGACATTATTACACAAAAGGAGCGGGTTGTTGATACCTACAATCAAACAGAGTTGTCAACATTAGGATAAGATATATCCAAAATCTAGACTGAAGACATCATGTATGAAGATATCCAACATTATCCACTCAAGGAATTAGGTCAGATAGAACAAGATATTTCAGAGTCAGCAGAGCATCCAATCGAAATAACATCATCTACAGTGGTCATTTATCAGAGAATGCACTCTAAACAGGAGCTCTTAGAACAGGCAGAATCAAAGCATGAAGGTACTACTTCTACCATATTGGGGGCAACTTCGTCTCAAGCAAACGTCAACATAGGGAGCACGAAGAATCCTTATGATGAAACTAGTGTCAATACTACAACCATCCATGTGATGAATCTTCATCCACCTATCATCCCATCCACGAATTCAGACCAACGTCAAAAGAAAGATTTGAATCAAAGCACAAGAAACGTTATTAAAGAAAAAGAAGTAGATAAGCATGAAGGACAAATCAAATACAAGTGGATACCAAAGAATACAAAGAAAGATTATCCCTATCAAACTCCATTAGTCAAAGAAACTATGGGGAAAAATAAAAAAGGGAAAAGTATCCATCAAAGATGTCCACAAAAGTAAAAGCAGGCTTTTCAAGCGACGTACAAAGTGTATCAAGCAGTTGGTCCTAATTCCCTTCACACTTTCGTATCCACCCATCATTGCTCATCTTCCCAAGTTTGGAGAGTCAAAGGTTCCAAACTGTCAACCAATCCATCTCTTATCCCTAAATACACTCCATCCATGCCTCC
Organism: Sequoia sempervirens; assembly: GCA_007258455.2. NCBI lineage: Eukaryota > Viridiplantae > Streptophyta > Pinopsida > Cupressales > Cupressaceae > Sequoia > Sequoia sempervirens. Next base: position 618,990 of record VDFB02004919.1, read on the forward strand.
ATGCATTATATCCAGTTCTTACATTGACCATGTATTGGCAACGACCCTTCATCATAAGTATTTCGAAGGCACTCTACTGCGATGTGCACACAAAGACAAAGTTAACCCTGGTATCAATAAAGCAGATCAAGAATCCCAAAAGTTGCATTCAAGTGCACAATCTTAGCAAAGCAACTCCTTTAGGCAGGATATCGATGGCACATTATGACATGGGCGTCTACATTAGCAACACCTTGTGATTCAGTATGAGCTTAAAATATTTCAGAAAAATCCAAATATATCCAAAAATATGAAAATAAAAAAAAAAATCGGAAAAAGGATTGAAAACAGTAAAGAGAAAAAAATGTCCTCTAGTGAAAACCACTATGGTGGTGCTTTAGGCAAGACCATGATGAAAACCTAGAAAACATGCATCATGAGTAGAATCAAGCATCTGTGTGCACTATTTCAGGTGGAAGCATCTCATCCCATCCATAATAAATCCAACATTTCATCCATCTTATCCATAATAAATCCATTCATACATGAACCATTTATCCAATTCGTTTTCATCCATCTGCATCCATAGTCTGAGTCATCTTGATCTTGACAAAGTTTGGGGCACACTTTACACTTGCTTATGGTAAACATCTTGACATGGGTCATTTTCATTGATCCTATCCTACCCTAGCATTATCTGAGCCATGAAGGATTGTCCAATGAGCATTCTTTATCCAAACACCTTATCTTATCACAAGATAATCCATATCCATCCATCCATACACCTATCCGAGCATCCACTCATGACATTCCATACATTGCTAGACACTAGGGGCAGATATTTACATCTTGCTTTGGAAATAAATCTTGATCTATATCCTCCAAATTATGTGGCGATCAGAACATTGGAAAATATGAAATCAAATTGGTCAAAGCATTTGTGATCCAAATCCAAACCACTAGCCCATGGCATATTTTGACGAGAAGATGTTCCTTATCAATCGTCATCTTTCATCAAACATCAATCCAAATAATCACTATCAGTCGCATCTAATTTACACCTCAAACGTCACATCCAATCATTTGAAACAATTTTTGTTCCAAAATCAAGCTTCATCAATCATGATAATTCAAATCCAATCAAAAAAATCATTATCTCAGGATATCCTTGTGTTGCTTAACACTATCCTCACATTGTTGTGTATCCTCAACAATGTTATCATCATCAATCCTGCATCATCTTGGGATATCCATCCTAAATCCTCGTGTTGCTTAACACTATCCTTGCATTGTTGTGTATCCTCAACAATGTTATCATCATCAATCCATTGATCCAATCAATCAACCTTAGCTTAGTTTTCAACAAAATCCCAAAACAAATCATTGATATCATCACACTCATCCATATCCAAGTCGTCAAAATCATGCGAAAAATCGAAAAACATCAAAAAAATAAAAAATCCAAAAACACTCAAAAAGTCAGAAAAGCATCAAAAACACTAGATCCGAACTACGTCGTCTCTGAGCTTAAACGTAGGCAAGGCTAATATTTGATCAGCCCCCGAGACATCAAAATCCAAAAACATTCAAAAACAAAAATCCAAAAACAATCATAAAATCTCAAAACCCCCAAAAAACATTGGAAAATCCAAAAAAATACAAAAACATTTGTAAAACATCTTGAAAATACCAAAAATAGCCTCAAAACATTGCAAAACGTCAAAAACATCCAAATATTTGAAAAAATCCATCCATCTCATTTCACAATCACCCGCAATAATCAATCATCCATAATAAAACAATCGTCACCTTCACCCTTTGGCAAAACAAATAGAAACAATCACAACAATCAACAAAAGAAAACATCAAATGCAAAATCAAAAGCAAACTACAAACCTTTAAATGAAAAATCAAACTCTTGATCATTCGCAAACATGTAAATCAACTTTATATCAATAGCCTATCAATCAACTTATCAACCCATCATCATCCTGTACAATGCATGTCCTAGGATATATCGTTCCGACAATGGGCATCATTTTGGATATCACCTTGGATTCATATCCTATCAAAACACATCCCTTTGGTTGAAGGTATGAAGAACATTGGCTTGTTTGTGTGCTTGATCTTTTCTTTTGATTTATCTTATTGTGCTCATTCCAAGGACCTCTTAATGATGTCCCCAACGAAGGGATTTAGATAGATAGGAATGGGGCAACGATCATTATCTATTGCGCTTGTTGGATGTTCTTGTAATATAACTTGGTGAATACTTGCTTTGTTAGGTATGTCCTAGCAAGGTTTCCGTATGTCAAGTGTGAACAAGAATACTTCTATTTGTTTGTCAAGTCAAAGTGCATCACACTAGGTACAATGCCATCCTGGTTCTCTATACCTTGATGCATCATATCTAGGTGTGTTATCAAACAATAAGGTAATTGGCCCTTTTAAAATCCCAACTCCTTGGTAATCAAATCATCATCATCATCTCATGTCTTGTTGGAATCTCTTGTTTTCTTCTATCTCTTGCTTTTTGCACTAACATGGTACCATGACAGTTAATCATAAATCATCGCTAATGCATCCATCCTGCATCCACAAACCATCTACATATCATATCATATCATATAAGAAACATTGATCATACCACATGCATTCATCCCCATCATTGCATAATATAGATTGGTTATTTTAAGATTTTTCATAAACCATACATCTATCACCCATATGCATAATCATAAAAGCATCATCATATCAAATCATGTGCATCCATATCATCCATGCATCATCATATCATCCATTACATATAAACATCATAATCATCTCATCATCAATAATGTCACTGTCACGGTACAAATCAGGATCAAGTGGGTGTAATATATCAAAATAGGCATGAGGCTACCCATGGCTAATGATTGTCTACATCATCAAATCTGTCTACATCAAATATTCGAGTTGAACTGATCTTGAACCTCTTTGTCGAGAGATCGACCCTCAAATCAAACCTCTTTGCTTGATCTCTCGAGGGGGCAGTATACTAGCGTAATTCTTCATTCGCTGGGGCAGCAGTGGGGCATCTGAAAAAAATTAGAGAATTTTTGACCTTTGATCATGGCAAGGTTATTCTTTGAACTAATGCAACAAGTGCATCGCTTCAAAGAGGGGCAAAATGTAGACATAAAAAATATACAGATTGATATCACACACTCGATCTTGACCTATTAACATCGCCTCATCCTGAATTATCCCTCTATCTAACCATTTAATCAAATAGCCTTATTTGATTAAAGTCATCATAATTCTCCTTTTAATTAAATAAATCCCTTGATTTAATTAAATCATTGTCTCTGTGTAATTAGCTAGGTCATTTCATCTTCCTATCTTTATTTAATTAAATAATCCATATTATTTGATTAAATCTCTAAAGTTAATCTAATTAAATTAAATAAATCAAGCATTTATCTAATTTAATCTAACATCACCCCCTTTGGTTAAATAAATCAAAATATTTATTTAACTAGGTCTTAATCATTTTCATCTCTTTTTGATTTATTTTAACCCACAAATCTAAATCAAATTGTCATATCAACTAATCTCCTTTAAATTAATCAAATCCTGATTAATCTTAATCTTAATCCATCAAATCCTCTAGATTTTACAACTTGCACATGAAAATCAATTTAATTGATTTATAAATTATCTATCTTCATTCAAAAAAGGCATCCAAGAGGGAATATTCCTCCAAGTTTGAAATCTCCCCCCAAATAGACTTGTCCATCCAACAAAGCATTTAAAGCTCTTACATTGTCTCTTACATGTCTCTCACTTGGCATTTAACTCATCTTTCATCCCCCCTAAACATGTCATCTCATCAAATTCAAATTTCAAACTTGCACATGGATCAAAATGTGCTCAACCTTCGTCCTATCAAATGTTGACAAGTGGCACCTTGCCATTGGTTGAATGTTAGTCCCACATTGCTCCATTTTTGGTATTCATCCATCTTAGCATTCTATAAATGAAGAGCTCATCCTTCATTTTATCCATCCACCAATTGAGTAAACTTACTATGCTCAAATCATTAGCAATCCTCATCCATTATCATTGAATCTTAGTTAGGTTATGCAGGTTTTTAGCTTGGAGCACTCAATCTTCATCAACAAAGTGGATCACTCATCAAATCTCTTCATCAAATCAACATTGCATCATTGGAGTTGGGAAAGGGCCAATTTTCACATCAAATTTGCACCAATTCCCTCAAGAGATTAGGAGTTTGCTTGCTTTAGAATAGATTTTGATATGCTTTCATTTTTCATTGTGTTCTTCCTTTCATTTTCTATCTCATTTTCTATTCAAATGAATTTCTTAAGGAATCCTTATTCTTGCTTTCATTTCACCTTTTAATGTGTTTGTTCATGTTGTTTTGCAGGTATTGGGATTAGGGTTCAACAACACCATCATTGGTTATGCTCTTGTTTTTGGCCCACGTGCGAGGTTTGTCATTATAACTTGTCGATGGTTAATTGTCTTGATACATAGGTGTGCCCCCTTGTGCTATGTGGGCTCTTTTGATGTTGAGTGCTTTGGGGATCAGTTGGACGTAGGTTGTTATGCATTGCATTTTCAAGTGGAAGGACAAGCTCCCTTTAAGGTTAGAGATAATGGTCCCAATTTTTTGTTCCTCTGGCATGGACCATTTGCTCTTGTTGGATCTAAATCTCCATCGTTGCAAGAAAGCCGCAAATGTCTCTCCCTTGGCTTGTTTGAGGCCAAATAGTTCTTCTAGGCTTACCTCCATGTCTAGGTTGAAGGAGTAGTTTTCTATGAATAAATCCATGATTTCTTGGAAATTTTTGATTTCGGGAGGTAAGCGAGAGAACCATTCCATTGCGGGACCAACCAAGCTTTGAGGGAAAAGCCTCATAAGATAAGAGTCATCATATGCCACCTCCATGCAATGTATGTGAACCTCTGATATGGTCCTCAAGATTTCCCTTTCCACAATATTTGTTGAATTTTGGTATTTCGAATCTTGGTGGGAATGAAACCATAGCAATGCTTCTATCAAATAGATAGGGGCACAAATTTCCTTGTGTGTGTTATTTTTTCTCTTTTTTGGATTGGATGTACTGTATCAATTATGAGAGAAATTTTACCTGTGTGGAGAGGTCATTTTGCAGATTCGGTGGTAGGATGTGCATGTTTTAGGATGTAATGTTTTGTTGGGTGAAGGATGGGGTGTTTTGTGTGTTTGGGTTCAAGGAATTTTGTTGCGTGTTCTTGAAAGGTTGTTGTAAGTTTTGTTGTGTGAGCAACACTTGTTGGTATGCCTGTTGTTGTTGTGCCAACAATGCTTGTTGTTGGGATTGTTGCTATTGTTGAGCCAATAGCGCTTGCTGCTGAGCTTGTTGTTGCGTGGCTTGTTGTTGTGCTATCAAGACTTGTTGTGCATGTTGTTGTAGTGCTTGTTGGTAGGATTTTTGTTGTAACAAGGCTTGTGCTTGTGTTCATTGCACTTGGTATTGAGCTTGCACTTGGGCTTGAGCTTGAGCATGGGCTTGTGCTTGTGCTTGTTTTTGTGCCTTTTGTGTAGCTTGTTGTTGTTGTAGCAAAGCTTGTGCTTACGCTTGGGCTTGAGCTTGTGCTTGAGCTTGTGCTTGTGCTTGTGCTTGAGCTTGAGCTTGGGCTTGTTGTGCTTGAAATTGTTGCAAGGCCTTTTGATAAGCTTGCCACGCTGCTTGCAATGTGATACTATACTTATTTTCTATATTTGGATTTAGTGGTGGTGGTGGGGGATTTTGTGGGATGGTGTGAGATGATGTGATGAGAGATTGTTGGAGTGATTATTGAGGTGTTTGTTGAGTGATGACAAGGGGTTGTGTGGTGGATGGTATGGTTGATGTTCTTAGTCCTTGGAAGACTATTTTTTGGGATGCTTGAGGTGTTGTAGATGATGTGGTGATTGGTTGAGAGATTTGGATTGGTGCCACTTCGTGTCGTGATATCAGTGGCATCTTGAAGGATTTAGTATGATAGATGTGTTGATTTGATTTGTGCTTAGGGGGTTGATTTGATTTGATTGGTTTTGGATTGATGTATTTAATGAAGGGATTTTCCCTATACCTTGAACGGGTGTGGATGATGATGTCAAGAGAGGAAATGGTGTGTTCCCTTGTGGAAATGAGGATGACACATTGAAAGTACCCCCTTGTCCAAATAAATCCACTTGTCCTTGTGATACAATGGGGAGAGAGCTTTGTGTATCAAGAGGGTATGTCAGTGTCACAGAAAAGGTGGAGGGGTTGTTTGTATCATGGAAAATGAGTGGCACATATGGATGTTTAGGGTCTTGTGGGACGGTACTAGGCATACCCAAGATTGAGTTGGCCTCTAAATTTTGGTTGTTGACAAGTGGATGCCCTTGAAGGGCTTGGAGTAATGAACTTCCCTTGGTGATCATTGGTTGACTTGGGACATGTGATGATGATGGTTGAATGATTGGTTGGATGATGCTTGGAAATGAAGGCATGAATGATGTTTGAGGGGTGCTGTCATAATAGTGGTTTACAATTCCTGAGAGGAATGAATTTTAGCGGAAATCACATATTTTAAGAAAATATAATGATTTAAGCCTTAAAAACTTCCATTTTAAGGATTACAATTGAAGAGGGTTTGATCAAATCACCTTAGATCAAAACCCCTTGGATAGAACCTTGCTAGTTTTAAACCATACCTATAAATGCATCTCCTTTACACCTATCAAAATGCTGATAAAAAATCACTTTTGATTTATCTTTTGGGGGATCAAATGAATTCATTTAAAATTTATTTCAAATGATTATGGTATTCCTCATAACAAGCTATCCAATGAATATAATTTTAATATGTTTTGGTTTTGTTATGTATTTGTTTTTAAGTTTTATTAAACATAGGTTTTTTCATCGAAAATGAATTTCTTTTTTCTTCTAATGTAGAAAAATAGAAGATTATCAAAAAAAAAAATTGAAAAATATGAGTGCACCAGATATTAAAGTCCTTGATCCAACAAAAAAAATTAAATTAAATTTTGAGATATACAAAACAAGTTCGCGTTATACGGTGCACTTGTCTAAATTGTAATTTGTTTGACTTTGAAACTTGATTAAGGAAAAATATTCAATAAAAACTATCTAACCAAGTGGAAGCACTAGATATCAGAGTTACAAATCTAAATTTGAAAGAATTAGAATTTTATCCTTCATGGAAAAAGTTATACGTTATGCGGTAAGCGCCACTTTTAAAAATGTTGTTTTCTGAAAAAATCAATTTTCGTGGGAGATGGAAAAAGAAGTGAAATTTGATTCCAAAAATTTTGAAAAAAATATTTTTAGAATCTACAGAAAAAATTTGATGAGACTCTAGTTTGCACCATCTTCAAATTCCTCACAGTTTAGCCGCTATAGGTGCATGAATGTGAAGATTTAGTTAAAAATAATAATTTCAGTGTCCAGTTTGGCCAAAAATTGTAAACCACTATTATGGGATCACTGTGAGGCATGTTCCCAAAAGGTTTTCCAAAAATAGTGCTCACATCAAAATCAGAAGGGAGTTTCCCCCCTTCCTTTTCCAATGCCAACATGTATTGTGTGGGATTTAGCCTCATGACTGTGTTGACAAGCTTGTGTGTTTCAGGATTTTGAACTAGTTCCAGTATTTTGTCTTGGGACATCTCTTGGAAGTTGTTGGTGACATCCTCTTCTTGGAAACACCCCTCTTGAGGATCTTGTGGTAGTTGAGGGGGATTAAGTGGAGGGTTGATAAATTCCCTAGGGTTGAATTCTGATGTTGTTTGATTTAAATCACTTGAGGTTGATTTTTCTTTATTTTTCTCCATTATCTTCTTGTATTGTGACATTGTTTGGACCATAAAATTAGGATCAACTTTTAGGAATATGGGAGGTAAACCTCTAACTCCTTGGGTTGATCTAAACTTTAGGTACAAAAAGAAAATCTAGGACGTCTTTAAGGATCAAATGATGATGTGAATGATGAGGGGTGAATGATTTGGATGTTTGAACTTTTGAGAACTTTGGATGAATACTAGACCTTAGGATTTTTTTGATTTTGATTTTGATTTGGTTTGATTTGGATAATGGACTTGTAGATCCAAAAATGTTTAGATGTGATCTTGGGGTGAACTTGTCCAAAAGGGGTGCCAATTTAACTAAATGTGTGAGAAAGGATTCAATCCCACATACCTAGCCAAAAAAGATGATTTTTATTTTGATTTAAGGATTTACCAAAATTCTAGCATAGATGATCTTTCCAAAGTTCTAAAAGTTGTTTGTAAGATGGGTTTTGGTAAATCTTATGACAAATGGAAGTGTTGGTTTGATCTTAGATGAGCCTAGAAAGACTTTGTTTACAAGACCAAGGTGTTGAAGAACATGCTAGACCTCTAAAGTGTTCAAAAATCATAGGGTTCATATTGAGCATGCATGTTTGGATTATTCAACGGAATGGGTCTATAAAACCTTGTGATGTTGCTTATCTTGTGGTATTGTCTTAGGTTGCACTTTCTAATGTATCTTCTTATAGCCTTTTGAGTATGACTCCTAAACTTGAAGTTATGGCATAAAGACTTTTGTTTTGGAATCTTGATTTTTTGAGAAACCATGAGAACAAACATATATGTGGGGTTCAATTGTCTTTTATCTTGATTAAATGGATTCTTTCTACCCATCAACACATCTTGTTTAAATTCCAAACTAAATGTCTATGTCTTAGCTCCTTTTCATTCCACAAGGTCCATTATGTGAAAATGAAAAAGTCAAGGCCATAGTTTCCCTAGGTTGACTTTGGAGAAAGAAAATTGAGATATGAGTCCAAATGTTTAGAAGCCTCTAAGGATAAAATCCCTAGGGACAAGCAGTAATAATTGGACCCTTCAAAGTTATTCACTCTTTCCAAAGGGTTTGAAATTTTGATGATTTGTTTAATGTTTGTTTCAATGTTTGAGATCCAAGCAATGTGTTTGATTGATTCACAAATTTTACAACCCTAGGCTTCAAAGATACTACTTGCTGATCCCCACTCAGATTTCTCCAAACAGAAAAAGCGAACAATTAGAGATTTGGTGACACTAGCTTCCCTCCATGACACACACTTCTTGAGACCGCCAAATCTCAAAATCCTGAAGATCTAGAGATCCTAAGAATTTTCCTGTTTCTACTTTGAATAGTACAAATGTGGGGCAGCTTCAGAACAACTATTCCTACACCAACAATCATGAAGGTTTTTGGTCACTAAACAAATGGTTTGTAATAAGGGCTTTCATTCAAGGTGGCCATACATGTGGCAAGATTAGCTCAAGACTATGGTCAGTCAAGAGGCCTCCCAGTCGCTTCCTAAGAAGAGATTTTGATGTATCACATGGATACTATGGGTGACACTTGTGAATATGACACATCTGCACCTATTACGCATGACTTTCATCACACACACATTATTTATATAGTGGCTTGAAAGAGCTTGGCTTTAGCTTGTTTATGCTTGGGTCACTCCCTCCTTTCGAAAAGGGGAGGGAGGCCCTCTAAAGATAGACAAAAGCAAGGAAGTACATTTGTAGTTCAATTGCCCAGATCACGTAAAGCTCAAGGAGAGAACACATACAATGCATTTTCCTTACACTTACATGGGGTTCATTTTTAGATCCAAATTGAAAGATGTGGGTGATTTAGACAACCAATGTCAACGGAATGCTTTTGATTCTCAAGATCGCCGAATGGCGTGAGAGAAGTGCATACGCATTCCAAGTGACAAAAATTGAAAAAATCACAAAACAAAGAAGGCACAAGATTTTCTTAATCCCCAAAGTAAAGGTGAGTTCATTTTAAGCATCAAAATCTAAGTGTGAATTTGTCTTGTTCAATTTTAGCCCACAAAGCAATGTCTAGTAAGTTCCTAATGTTCAATTTTAGTCCAACTTTGAAAAAAATTGAGTTGATGGTTAATTTTAAGTCCACAGTAATGCTAGTTGGTCCTAAAACAGAAAATAAAAAAGCAAAATTGGAAAGCCTAAGCTATTACAATGAGCATTAAAAAATGATTTTAGTTTTCCAAGTCAATCTTCTTCCTCTTTCTGCAAAGGAGACACTAGACAACAAAGGCGATGCTCTGCAAATCGACAAAGGCAACGCTAAATGCAAATGCAACACTCTAGTGAGATGCAAAGGAGGCACTCTGTAGCAGACAGAGAGCACAAATGCGATGCTATAGAAAAAAGGCAACGTAGAATCAGAGGCGGTGGTCTGTCAAAAAGCAAGCAAAAAAGTTGAGTAGACAGAAGAGGCACTATTGCAAAGGTGACATGATAGGAACGTTCAAAGGCGATGCGATGTGATGTTGGAAACAAAGGCGACACTCTACGTGCAAGCAAAGGCGACACTATATTCAAAGGTGGTGTTGTATGGAGCAAAGGTGGCATCGCCCTCCTGTAGTTGCAAAAAATGATATTTTCAAGCCAAATTGTCAAAATAAAAGGTTAGCCCCCTTCTAGCACCAAAATGTGAACACCAAATCTGCAATTTACTAAGACAAGACCAATAAACACTAGTTAATCATGTTAGAAACCCAAATCAAGTATTCCCTATGAGATTTTTAGCTAAATCAAGATGAAAACATGAAAATGAAAGCACAAACAAACTAAAAATAGTATGTAATCAATTCAAAACAACTAAACCTTCATCCCATAGGGGGATTGGTGCTCCTTTGATGTGAAAAGAAGCCCTTTCCCAATCCCTTTGATAAACTCCAATGATGTAGTTGATTCCAAGTACCTAAGATGATGAAACAAGCTCAAAATGTGATGAAAATGGTGAATGCTATGAGTGAAAATGCCTATAGTGAGAATGCTTCATGTTGTGGATCTATATTGTGTAGAGGAAGCCTCTACTTATAGGAATCAAGGGTTGAAGAATGAGAGAAATTGGTGAATGCGGGATAAAGGGGGAGGCAATAGGAATGTGACACTTGTCACAATTCCATTGGATGAGGGTGGAGCACATTTTGGAGAATGTGTACAGAGTAAAGGAGATGGAAGAGAAATAAATGAAAATGGTTGAAGATTTGAAAGGATGTAAGAAGAAGTAAATGAATGTGGTTGGAGATGTAAGGGAATGTTGTTAAGAGTGTAAGAGGAATAAATGCCCTTGTAAGAGACAAGATGACATGTAAGAGGTATTTATGAATGTGTAAGAGGTTTTTAAAACCTTTGGAGGGAAATTGAATGAGGAGGTGGTTGAGAGAAATATTCCTTGGAATATGCCATTGTGAGGATAAATAGGGTAATTAGATAATTAAAAGACATGAATTTCATGTGCAACCTGGTTAGTTGACCATGGGTTTATTTAACTCTTGAGTTAAAAGCTAGAGGATTTGTTAATGATGATTAGAAAGTGGCTTAAGGTTAATTAATTCAGAATTAATTAACTTGGAGGGGTTAGGGGATTGTGACATTTGATTTATTTTATTAAATGAGAGGAGTTTAGGGGGATTTAATTAAATATGATGAGCATTAGTTAGAAGAAAGGTGAATTAATCTAATAAAATTTAATTATTTGATTAATAGTAGAATTTAATGAATTTAACTAAATAATGTTGATTATTTAATTAATTGGTTAATCCGAAGTGATTTAGGAGGAAATGGTGTTAGTTTATCAAAATAAGATGCATAATATCAATCAGGTTTATTTAAGTGTCTACAAATACTAATGGATATTAGAGGATGATAAGTAATACAATAATATAAGTGAAATTATTTTAGTGTCCACATATAATTGTATATCTATCTTGGCCTCAACTTTAAAGAATTTATTACATTTTAGATTTCTTCCTTGATCTATATCTTCACTTTCTTGAATTCACCTTCTTTTTGGGGTACCCTAGGAACACTCATCTTGGCTATTAAGACAAACATCATGATTTCCAATCTTGAGAATCAAACGTCTCCACCATCTCTTTTCATTCTCTCTATCCTCATTAACCTTAACCACTCTTGATCAAATTTCAAGCTCAAAAGGCACTAATATTCCTTTCCACTTGATCTCATAGATGGCATACACTTGCAACCTCTACAATCAAGAAAATAAGAAAAAACCAAAAATATTTGACCATTTTGATACTATTTAATCCACAAATAAGGCAGTCATACCACACACTATTTTTAAGAAACATATATTATAGTTGAAAAGAATGCAAATAAGCTTAAATTGAACTAACACCAATTAATAATGGTTGTCTTACCACATCAACATGTGCAAATAAAAAAAAAGATCTTAACCACCATGAACATGGAAAAAACATAACAAACATGCTCAAACTAAATAAACTTAGAATTGACCTAGAGAAAATCCACTTTGAGTAAAAGACTCTAACCTAAGGTGTAACTTACAAATGATTAGTGAAGCTAACTCAGCCTCAGTAAGTTCTTATATAGATTTTAAAACTCTAAATATACCCAACCATATACTCCCTTATTACATACAAATTGAATCAGTTTGCGAGTCAAGTACTCACAATAGATAGCCAACTCAAAGAACTATACAAACAAAACAACTCACAATTCATTATAAAAACAATCACAACCTATAACACTTTATTTATTCCTTAAATCTGAATTGCAACCTTACTTTTAGACATACACATTCAAATAGTCCTTTAAAGACTAATCTTCACATACCAACAACCAACTCCTTATAATAGTAAACTGAAAATTCTTAGAACAACATTATATAGGATGAACAGCCTCTAATCCCACTTATAATCAATTAAAGCCCACATGCCTAATAAGCTTCTTAAATTCTGTCCTTTTATAGAAAAAGTCAGAAGATTAAATAGGTCTCTGATGCTAGTTAACTACCCCATGCAACCTCATTCCAAATTTGTATTAACCTTCTTCTTAAGGATGAAAAAATATCACCATACTACACTATATTCTCCTTTCTACATGTTCCTCCAGCTCCCCACTGCACAAGTCTATATTCAGATTTTGTTTTAAATACTACCAGGATTGAAATTGTCGCAGTAGTAGTAATACCACGACCAGGAGTTATTAACATAAAAAAGGAGGCCCCACTTCATAGGCTATCGCCTGTATAAGTGCAGGCAAAGTATCATCATGAACGCCCAACAATGCCAAGCAATTAATTATTACTGGCATGGCCAGGAATGGGAATAGGAGAGTGCTAGTAAAAGATTGTTAGGTGTAATTGTCGACAACCACAAAGGTTCAATCCATGGACTAGAACAAGAAATATTCCAGTAGTTGATTAATACCATGTCCAACATAAGAGGCATTGTCAACAACTAGGGATAAATACTCACAATTTATAATGATGCCAAAAAATTTTATGGGTCCCAGTGGTAGCCTCGCTCAGAATTTGGCAAATATGGGGCCCTCACATGGAACTTGCCTGGTAGAAATAATATTGTCATTCAGAAATGAGAGACCTAGAAGGTTGCCAATTCTCATGTGGTGCCAAAAATAAGCGTTGGCCCATCAATTTTGGTCGACTAGTAGAGAGGGAAGAGTATGTGAATCCCAACAAGGATTTGTGGTGCCCAACTTGGGGATGATTCTTTTATATATTTCTTTAATTTTTGTCCCCACATGTAACTCAAGGTGGGTTCTTTAGATAGAAACAAATTAAGAGGATATAAAGAAGCATCCAAGTCCACTGTGGAACCCATGTGAAGAAAAGAAAGAACCTAACATGATTGAAAAATTTGAAAAAATAAGAGAAAAATCTAAAATTGAGTTTGTTATTGCTTTTGGGAGAGTAAGATAGTGCATGGGCAAGATAGTGCATGGGCCCTAATACTCTGACATCAAAAACTTGCAAACATTGGTTTAGTCTTAAAACAATGGATTTACTCACCGTACACATGAGAGCTAACCCTCTCCAAATGTGGAGAAACAACTTAACACCTTCTCATAACTCCCTAAAGGCAAGAACATGAAATATCAAGCATCCAAACTGAAGATGACACACTAAACATTCCAAATTCTAGCATAGAGATGATTTTTCTAGGGTTAATACATGTTTATAATGGTATTTGACAAGTTCATTTGGGCTAACACATGTTTGTTGCTTATGTAATGGTGAACTTATCAAACTTACTTTTCTAGTTCAATTTTGGGTTTACAATTTTGAAGAGAGGCTTCTCAAAGGTTTCCCATTCCATCCTTGATTTGCATTTGTCTTTTCCACATCCTTGTTATAATATTTTGATACCAAATTCTTATTTTAGGCTTTTTGGTGATGTTCCAATTCCAATAAGTTCATACAACTAATATCCTCATGGTCTTGCACACTTAAGACCCAAATTTTTATACTAGATACAAAGTTAACTTCTATAAGTTTTTTATTACTTTTTGCTATTGCATATTATTATGAATGTTGGGGCACAAAGAATATATTTATTATTGATAGGAAAATATTATATATAATGAGATGACAACTAAAACAACAACCAAGCAATCTCCTTCCTATTGACAACAATCAATAATATTATTGTTCAAAATGCTTTCCATATGATAATATATGTATTTATTCTAATAACTCCCCATTATTAAATTACTTTCTTAAGAGCACACATCAAGAAGTGCCAGAAAGCTTTAGATTTCACTCTTGTAATTGATTTGATGAAATAATTAACATTGCTCCTGAGTTGAACAATATCAGAGTTTTATTCTATTTTTTAACGTGTTCAAAATTGACACCAAAATTTAATGTGTTTATACATTCATGAAATAATAGATTGCAAATTGTAATGTTAACCAAATTATTTTAGGGTTTATAAATTTTTATTTTAAATGTTTAACCTAAAACTATCCAAAAATATAGAATTTACCCTCTTGCCTTTACATAATAATATGAAACCCTAATCTAACAATCAATTTTTTCCTTTAGTAATTCTTGCATTTATTGATATCTTGATTAAATTCGAGTTTACAAGCATGTGAAAGAAGTTGTAGAGCATCTATTTTATAAATCAATTTATTATCCATTAACTTAGAATGGTCCTTTCCATTTATACCTCAATGCAAATTACCTAGATTGTCAAATAGGTCCACAATGATATAAAATAACCCGCATAGCCTTTCTTATTTAAATTAAAGTGTGAATTACATTAGGCATGTTGTGGTAATAGTAGGAATGACTATTGGAGCCCTCACAACAATGAGCCGAAAATTATAGTGCTAAACCATGAAATGAGCTACACAATATTTTATTAGAAAGTTCTAGAACACCTAAAAAAAATTACTATAGCAACAAGCATATCTTGTAAATATAATGATTAATCATCTATACCAAATAAATCCTAAACCTATTACAAATCATTGCAATAACAAAAACCTTGATTGGAAATACAATACGTATTTCCATAAATTAAATGGGTCACAAATACATTAAAAATCTATGTGATAACAATAAAAGTAATATTCACAATACCCTCATAAGAAGTGGCAACTATAGTAGGTGCATAACATGTACCTTCATCCTAAATTGTTCTTCAAATGATAGACCATACAAAGTTGATGCAACTATAATTCGTAACTATTGGAGCTTGCTCACAACCTCTAGTAAAACTATGTGACCAGGAAAATGGGTGCCATCCTATACCTTGTGAATCCAAAAGGGTTTTTATCCTCTAGATTCTAGTAAATTAGAGGGTCTTCATCCTCAAATCTAATTGTCTAAAAACTAGTGTTCAGAATGATGGTAATTACGGTTTTGGTTCTGAGAATAGGTAATGATTTTCTATCTAAACACATCCCTCCTTGTGATATTCTTCAAATCAATGAATGATGAGAGATCCTAACAAAATGATAAATGATAGACTTACACATAGATCATGGGTAGGCACAAACAAAACCATTTCATTACTAGTGTCAAAGAAGTAGGTGGCTGATCATGGCGTTCTAGTAAATTGACCCTCTTTTCTCGTTTCCTTTTGAATTGGTTTGACTTGTCTACTCTCTTTATCCTTCACTTAAAATTGTATGTGAATTTTCTCCCTTAAGATTTGACCCTTGGTCTTGGGTGGGAAACTACCTTCTAGTGTGGTTGTTAAGTAAAAATATATAATTAATGGTGCTCCTAGTCATCTAGGGGTAGGTATGAATGAATAGTGCAAAAAGGTGGGAACATCAAAGTTAAAAGGTCAGAGATACAACTTAACTCTTACTAATTTTTGGGGATTATAATTTAGGCATGAGGTATACTAGTATGAGAAGTATGAATCTCTAACAAGGTAAGGGAAAGGAGCAAGGGTCAAATGAAAGGGATACCAAGAAGGGGAAGTCTAATACTTTGACAACCTACAAAATTAGATTTTTTTGGACCTTAGAAATTTTTGAACCTGATAGGCACATGGGGGAAGAAGGGGCATGCATATACACTCTTTGACCACATGAGACATTGGGAATGGGATTCTGGTCAACAAACATAAAGTTATTGAAAAGGGGGCATTACACAAATAATATTCAACACACCTTGGTTGTTGTAAAATAAAATGTAGGTTATTTTTTAGGTACACTTATTCTTATAAATATGTGACAAACATATCACTCGATAAAAAGCTCCACCTATGGTGTGATATTTTTATTCTATGAAATAGTGACCAGTAGGGTTTTATATTGTATACTCCTTCAAGGTATCAAACCATATCCTAAAAATAATATAAATTCTAAAGTATATTTCCTATAATCTAAAGAATTTGCATTGTTCGCATCAGTGTAGCCTTTCAACAAAAATGATTATTATACTTATATTCTTAGCAATATTCCATCATACCATGGACATTGATGTACCTCAAAAATTGATTCACCTTTTTCTAGTGACACACTTTTGGTTCTTGTATGAAAATTGAAGGTAATTAACAACATAATTGATGTATGACCTAGTGAAGGTTATGTAAATGAGACTTCTTATCAAATAGAAATAAAGGGTTCCATTCATGTGAGATGATGAATCATTTCTTGATATTTTTAAACTTGTCTTCATTGGTGTTGACATAGGGTTGTAGTCTATCATTATGAACTTATTAAAATGTGTCTTGGTGTATATCATTTGAGTTAAAATATATAATTTTTTTCTGCCATACTTATTATCCAAGAAAATAATGTAAAATCCCAAGATTGGTTATGTTGAACAATTATTTAAGATCAACCTTTGTTACTTCAATCATCTTCAGAGAACTTCCAATGACAACCATATTGTTGACATAAATAATCAAGATTAAAATCTCCCCTCTTGATATTTGAGGTAGAGATTGATATCTTATGGATTCTTGGTGAGTTCATGACTTAGAAGATGCTCATCTATTTTGACATACTAGGTCTTGGAGCCTATTTTATATAGTAAAGAGATTTCACTAGCTTGCACACTTTTTTCTCTCAACTTGGTACAATATTTTGGTTGAGTCATGTAGAATTCCTCCCTAAGATCTCCATTAAAAACCTCTTCACATTCATATTGGTGTAATACCTTGAGGGTATTTTGTGCAACATAGATGAGGATGAGGATGGAGGTTGTTGGGACCCAATTTGATTTTTTTTCATAAATCTATCATGTATTTTCCTATTTT